>PVIY010030038.1:0-31382 GCA_004026745.1 Myrmecophaga tridactyla
GACATTTAATTACCTTAATTAGTTTATTCTGGAGGTTGCTTTCACTTATCTTACCTAGGGTTTTGTTGCTAGATGAGTTTGTTGTCTATCTGTTCTTTGACCTTCAGTTCAGCTTTTTCTGGGCCTCTAGCTTAAGTTTTGTTTAACAGAGGGTAATTTTTCAGTTCTTGTTTTCTTGTTTCTTGTCGTGTTTGTAACGTGCCTTTTCCCTCCCCACCCTTAGGAGGGTCTACATAGGTATTACTGACACCAGCCGGATTTTCCCGGACTAAACTGGCCTCCTACCAGGGGGAAGGAGTCACCTGCGTCAGTTTTCCCTGAGGGTGAGACCCGGCAGGTTGAAAGACTTTCCTGTGAAGACTCTGGGCTCTGTTTTTCTTATCCTGCCCGGTATGTGGCGCTCGTCTGCCTGCGGGTCCCACCAGCAAAAGATGTCGTGTCTCCTTTAACTTTGGAAGACTCTCCCTGCTGGGGGCGTGGTCGAGACAGAGGAGAGGTTGTAGGCTGGTTTTAATGGCTTCAATTTGCCAAGCCCTGGGGTCTGAGTTCCTTTAGAGAGGGATTCCGCCTAAGTTGGGCTTCACCCCTCCCCTGGGGAATGCTCAGGTGGGAGACAGCCCTGAAAGCAGTCTGTTTCTGCCTATGTGTGGGGCAGTTGCAGCCCGAGAAGTCCCGCCGCTGTCCAGAGGCTGCCAAGTCTCCGTAGAAACAGCCACGAAAACCCCCGTTTTGTCCCCTTTCCTCTTTTTCAGTTAGCCCAATAAGCGACTTCTGACTTGCCCAGTTTCCCGTGAGCTGGGGGCCTATTTTTAGTAATCAGAATTTGTTTATTAATGCCACAATTGGCGCTTGGTTGGACTCAGTCCCCGCTACTCTTTCCTTTCCCTCTGAGAAGCCGACTATGGGGGAGGGGCGCCTGGCACCGGCCCCCGCAGCTTGGGGAACTTACTATTCCGGAGACTTGCAGTCAGTCTAACTGCTCCAGACCTGGGCACGCTGTGTGTCCTGTCACTATCGTGGTTCCGGGAGGTGTTCTGTACTGTTTCTGGTTATCTAGTAGTTGTTCTGGAGGATGAACTAAAAAGCACACATTGCTAAGCTGCCATCTTGGCCCCCTCCTCTAGCTTAGGTTTTGTTTAACATATCAGAATTTTTCAGTTCTTATTTTCTTGGTTCTTCCCCTGCCAATATGGTGCATTTTTTTCCCCTTTGGAGGGTCTACTTAGATATTATAGACCCCAGTAGGATTTTCCCCGATTAAACTAGTTTCCTCTTAGGAGAAAAGAGTCACCTCCATCAGTTTTCCCTGAGGGTGAGACCCAGAAGGTTGAAAGACTTTCCTATGAAGCTTCTGGACTCTGTGTTTTTTCTATCCTGCTCAATATGTGGTGGTTGTCTGCTTGCGGGTCCCCCCAGCATAAAGTGATGTGGTACCTTTAACTTCAGCAGACTCTCCCTGCTGGGGCTGTGGTTGATACAGTGGAGAGATTGTAGGCTGGCTTTAATTGCTTCAGTTTTCCAAACCCTGGGGTCTGAATTCCTTAAGGGAAGGGTTCCACCTGAGCTGGGACCCACCCCTCTCCTGGGGAAGGCACAGCTCCAAACAAACTCTCAAACAAGCTTAATTCTGCCTATGCCTGGGGCAATTGGAGCCTGAGAAGCTCTGCAGCTATATCCAAAGAGCAGCAGTCAAACTGTAGAAACACAACCACAAAAAAGAAGAGAAAAAAAAAATCATTTTCATAGCAGGACCCCCGTTCCTTCGCTTTACCAATCAAGAGCTTAAGTTGGTATGTTGCTCTGTGTATCTCCAGGTCCTATCAGCCCCCTCCTTTCCTTCAGGGCCCAGACCATTTCAAGTATTTTATGCTGTCCAATCCAAAAAACCTCTGTTTTTTTTTTTTTTTTCTTTTTCTGTCTGCCCTGCCGCTTTTGCACATGGGGCAAACCCCAGCAACCTCAGCTTTCACTTGAGGTTCAACTGAGCTGGGGTCCTATTTTTAGTAGTCAGAATTTGTTAATTAATTCCACAATTGGAGCGTGGTTGCCCTAAGCCCCTTGTTGCTGGTAAAGTCTTTTTCCTTTCCCCTCTGGGAAGCAGCCTGTGGGGGAGGAGCGCCAGCCACCGCAACTCTGGGGACTCATGGTGCTGGGTGAGCTCGCAGCTGGTCCAGCTTGTCCAGACTGGGGTATGTTGTGTGTCCATTCACTGATGTGGCCGTAGCAGTTGTTCTGTACTGTTCCTGGCTATTTACTAGGTTCTCTGGAGGACGAACTAAATCCCACACCTCACTAAGCCTCCATCTTGGCTCCTCCTCTTCTGCTGACTTCTTTTTGATGGGTAATAGATCAAAAAATGCATGCTTAGTATATAGAAGCAGCAGAGTCTTGCTGACCTGAAGTAGTTCACCTTATCATCCTCTGGTAAAGGGAGGCATCAAATGGCATTTCAGATTCTCTTCTGATAGGCTTCACTTTCTGACCAAATGTTTACAGATGTGTGAGTTTAAGTCATACTGATTATGTTCTCTTAGTCTGTTCCAAATTTTCTTTTCTTTTGAACAAATTTACTAAGCATCTGACATATTTATAGAATTTTAATAGTTGCCATCAGAGGGACAAAAAAATGTGGCTCTTTATTTTTGACAGACTTAAAATCTAATTTGATTATTTAACACAGTGTACCTTTTAACTTACTCTGTAATGCCTTTGATTTCATTTAGTATCATTAGATTGCTCAGCAGTTTTCTAAAATTGCACTGAGAACTGTTTCCAAGATGGCCTTTGATTTTCCAGAGAATTTTTGTGTTTCAGTTAGATCTTGTTTAAATAATATGCATTTACTTTCTAGCTGATGAAACTTTATATTAAGTTTAGCTATATGTAGTCTATAATTATAGAGCTACATTTGCCATGTTCAGTTTGTGTTTCCAAGGGCAAAACCTATGAAGTCATTTTAATCTTACTTCAGTGATACTTTACTAGGAAAAAAAAAGTCACAATTTTTAGATTCTCAGATAATACCTTTGTTCCAAGTTATTATCTAAAGAAGATAAATTGCCTTTTGTTCTCCATAGCTATGCTTTTAAATTTTAAAGTGCTATAACTTGAAAATTTAAAATTTAACAGTGCATTTAGAGGTTTTTTTTTCACATGGTCAGGCCCTAGGAATCGAACCCAGGTTTGTGGCATGGCAGATGAAAATTCTGCCACTGAGCCACTGTTGCGCTGCCCATTTAGAGTTTTTAAAGAGCACAAATCCTAGGGTCATTTCATGCCAGGTTTGCTTAAATATCGACTGCTGACCCCTATGCTTACTGCCTTGAGTTCCTGATGCTTCTCTCTGCCCTTGTGAAGCAGGCAGGCATAACTGCATTCCTTATTCAGAGGGTTTGCTCTAACTTTAGGTGCAGTATGAAGTTTGTAATTTTTGTTGGGAGCAACCAGTTGCCTCTTGGAGCTTCTTTTTCTGGTATTTTGGAGGCTAGAACTCTTCTAAGATTACTGCTGTGAGTTATTTCGATACTGCTTCCTCACCATGATTATCACTCAGTTTTTCTGGACCTTAGTGGTTTGACTACCATTTGGGTTCCAGAGAACTTTGATCTCCTATCAGATTTAGCTGATAAATTTGAGTCTTTCTCTTTGTTTTTTATTCTATTGGTATGGAAAGTCTGTTGTTAACATTGTCATGGTGATTCTCCTCCAAGACATCATTCCCCGTCAGTTTTCTGTTTCAACCTTTCACCTTTCCAATGAGGAAAGAAAGGCCAGGCTGAGAAAGGTGGAGGTGGAAATGGCATATTCTTGATGCTGTTTTCTTTTGAGAAATTTCTCACTGGTGTACCATGCAAAGTACACTCTTCACTGGGGTCAGACCAAGTTCCTTCAAAAGTTGTTAAAACAATGAACTGACGGATAACTGGACACCAGGGACACAGTGCGTGTCTCTGAAGACCTGGTTTGAGTACTGTGCTCTTTACCAGCTGTGTGATTTTGGTGGGAATGTCTTAATTTTCTTTCTTGCCTCAGGGTACTTTGGTAAATACTTCTGAACAAACAGGACAGGACAAAACCAAAACAAATTCTCATGTAAAATATATACAAACATATATGCATACATATGTATTTAGATTGTTTCAATTCTCTGGTACTATCTTCAATTTGAGGACTATTTCATTTGCTTTATGATATTTTAAATTTTTCTTTAACTTTTGTATTTTTGATTGAATAAAAAAGATGCTTCTTTATGGAAAATGTTGCTTTATGAATTCTTTTTCTTTCTGACGCCCCCTTTTATCATAACTTTCTTGTCTGATCCCTGAAATATGCTCCACCTGTAAGTACTCTAGCTAGTCCAAGAAAAGAGAATAAAGTACAGTATAGAATCTTCTCTCATTTGGAAAGAACTGCAAAGTGATTGTAGCATATATGATCTATGAAATGCAGTGAACATTTTTCTTTGTTTTGAAGGAAATTCTTCTTGGCAGACTTCAAATAAAAAATTGTCCTATGTAGCTCAGTGAAGGAAGCATAGAAGCTCTCTCCATTAGAATGTAATATACTAGGGTGTTCTAGTTTGCTAGTTGCCAGAATGCAATATATCAGAAATGGAACGGCTATTATAAAGGGGAATTTAATAAGTTGTACATTAACAGTTTTTAGGCCATGGAAATGTTCCAATTAAAACAAGTCTATAGAAATGTCCAATCTAAGGCATCCAGGGAAGGATTCAAGAAGGCTGATGAAGTTCAGGGTTTCTCTGTCAAGTGGAAAGGCACATGGCAAACACGGTCAGGGTTTCTCTCTCAACTGGAAGGGCATATGGCGAACACGGCGTCATCTGCTAGTTTCATCTCCAGCTCCCCAGGAGGCATTTTCTTTCTTCATCTCCAAAAGTCGCTGGCTGGTCGACTCTCTGCTTCATGGTTCTGCGGTGTTCTCTGTTGTGGCTTTCTCGTGGCTCTGTCATTCTTCTCTGCCCTGAATCTCCTGCTTTCTCCAAAATGTTTCCTCTTTTATAGGATTCCAGTAAACTAATCGAGACCCACCTGGAATGGGTGGAGGCATGTCTCCACCTAATCCAATTTAACACGCACTCTTGAGTGAGTCACATCTCCATGGAGATAATCTAATTAAAGTTGCCAACATCCAGTACTAAAAAGGGATTAGAAGAAATTGGCTGCTTTTACAAAATGGGATTAGGATTAAAACATGGCTTTTCTAGGGTACATAATCCTTTCAGACTGGCACATAGGGGTTTGAATATTTTGAGAGTTAGGGCAGTGTTCTAGTTTGCTAGCTGCCGGAATGCAATATACCAGAAACAGAACAGCTTTTAAAAGGGAGAATTTAATGAGTTGCTAGTTTACAATTCTAAGGCCGAGAAAATGTCCAATTAAAACAAGTCTATAGAAATGTCCAGTCAAAAGTATCCATCCCGGGACAGATACCTTGCTTCTAGAAGGCCAGTGACGTTCAGGGTTTCTCTCTCAAGTGGAAGGGCACATGGTGAACACAGTCAGGGCTTCTCTCTCATCTGGAAGGGCACATGGCAAACACGGCATCATCTGCTAGCTTTCTCTCCTGGCTTCTGGTTTCATGAAGCTCCCCGGGAGGCGTTCTCTTTCTTCATCTCCAAAGGTCGCTGGCTGGTGGACTCTGCTTCGTAGTGTTGCAGCATTCTCTGCTCTCTCTCCAAAATGTTTCCTCTTTTATAGGACTCCAATAGACCAATCAAGACCCACCCAAATGGGTGGAGACATGTTGTCCCTTAATCCAGTTTAACAACCACCCCTGACTAAATTACATCAACCAGGGAGATGATCTCATTACAGTTTCAAATATACAGTATTGAATAGGGATTATTCTACCTTTATGAAATGGGATTTATATTAAAACATGGCTTTTCTTGGGGGGCATGCTTCCTTTCAAACCAGCACAGGCAGGAATTTGAATTGCTTGAAATTGTGGGGAATTTTCTCCTTAGACACTTTGTAATTGCAAGGAGTCAAAACGTATTTATTTCAGAACTGAATTTGGAGGGTTTTGTTATTATTTAAATAATTAATTTAAAATATTATTTAAATAATTATTCAGACATAATCTATCTTATGGAAATAGATAAAAATGCCACCAGTGTAGTTTTTCATCTAATGGTACAATCTGAGACTTAAATTGTGTCAGCTGCACTACATTCTGTGTCATTAGTATGCTATTTTTTCAAAATATATAATGTTTTAGTACTTTGTCATTTTAAATTTCACAGAAATTGAGTTGCTTTGAATTGTTGTAGAGGATGAGAAGAAATTAATTTTTTAAAATGTAAATAAATACAAAGCAATGCTTTTTTCCCCCTTAGGAACTTTGGGTAATGTGGAACATGGGAATCAATATCAGATAAAATTGATGTATGAACATAATCTTCAGAGAACAGCCTGCAATATGACTTATGGATCATTTGGTGGTGTAAAAGGTAATTTGCATTTAATCCTAAGTGTGTTCTTTATTGCAAATGCCAGATCTAGAACATTTGGCCATATAGAAATTGATTATTTTGTGGTATGAATATCATCAGTGCTAAAACAGATACTGTACTGCAACCCTTGTATCCAAATATCCAGGCAAAATAATTTTTAAAAAAGTTGAAAAAGAAAATTTTAAACATTGGATGTGTTTAAATTTCATATAACCAGCACTTTTATACAGTCTACAGAGACATTTCTAAACCTGCCTTTTCTACAAAGTTTATATTTTATACATGAAATCACATTTCTTATGTGGTGGAACTGTGTGCCTGCCTCGCTCAGTGGAAGAGGGAGTATCTGGTATACCTGTTATAGGCACGGTGAGACTGTGAACCCCTCTTCACCCCACCCACCTTAGGGCTGCTGCATGGTTGTTTCCACACAAGAAAACCTGGCTGAGGAGACGAGTGGGGGCTGGAATGCAGACTTGTTTTTGTTCATCAAGCCATGTACCCAGGCCTAGGGTAAATCTACCCAGGCGAAGGGGTGCCTTTTTGAAATTTCACAAAGCTACTACCTTTACTGAGTACTGGGTCAGTGATGCTGGGTTCTGCTTGCTTGCGCACACAGTTGCTGTTGGTGTGGGAGGGTTTTTGTTTATAGACCAACTCTCAGTTTGTCATAACAGCTGGTGTTGAGCTGAGACCATGAAGCCGGATGGTGACTCTTACTGAGTGATTGTGTTGTGTGGCACCTGCGGAAAATGTAATTAAGGACTTGATAATATTTTAGTTCTTTTTGGGCTCATGTTTTTATGAGATTATTGTTTGATGCTTGCATTAAAAAGCAGTCTATCAGCATTAGAGTTTTGTTTAGTGAGAAAACGACTTTATTTTGGAAGTATCCTTCATTCATGTGAACACAGAATCTTCATACATAGAAGTAAAGGCAAGGAGTTGATGAGTTTGGGCATACCAGTTAACAATAAGGATTCTTTTTGACGATGTATAAATATTTTGTGTAACAAAAATAAAATGAAACAGAAGATGTGGCTGATGAAAAAGAATTGTTTAATTTAGTAAAGGGAATGTTTGGATTATTCGAGGGATATGAGACATGTCTAGTGTTAGATGAGATGAGAGCTTAGATCAGAGAGCTGACTTCTTTCAGTGAAGTATCTTCCACCCTTTGCTTTTTTTTTTTTTTTTTGGGTACATGGTCCTTGAATCGAACCCGGGTCTCCGCATGTAAGGCCAGCATTCTACCACTGAACCAGTTGTGTACTCCTCACCCTTTGCTTTTATAATTAATATTTACTATTCTTTGGGAAAAAAAAAATCTGACATCATTGGGGAACATAGATCTCCCTTGTTTGGTTAGCTCTTTACAATTCTCATTCCTCTACCAAGTCCTCAAAAGGCAAATTATTAAATTTTATACTTCTAGGCTACCAAAATGAGGAAAAAGTGCTTTTACTAAATAAAAATTTGGGACTTTTTTAGTAGCATTAAGATGTCATATGTTATCTTATACAGATTGCACTGTACTTTTATCATCAGTCTTGTAAACTTGATGAAAATAAAGAAATCCTTGCTCTTGTGTGACATTATTTCTGCTGAATTTAATAATGGATTTACAAAGTAATGATAGGTGCCACTAGCTTTGGAAAGAACAGATAACTTTGTACTTACATGATACTTTTTACTCTTAGCTCTTAATGATAACTTTACATTAAAAAAGTGCCATTTGGGAAAACAAGAGGCCACTCTGATGTTTTATTCTCTTGTGGTTTAGAAGCAGAAAATTTCACAGTTTGAAACTGAGAAATATATGAATAGCAGAAGGAATCATTCCATTTTGTGGGTTTGAAATAATTATATAATTTCATTGAATTATCCGCAAGAAAGCATGAAAAAATAGTGGGATGGCCAATTAGTAAACCTTAGCCATATGGAGAGGGTAGCAGAGAGAGTGGGGGAATTATTGCTAATGGGTACAAGGTTTCTTTTTGGGATGATGAAAATGTTCTAAATTAGGTTATGATGATGGTTGCATCTGTAATATGTTAGAAACTATTGAGCTGTACACTTTAGAGGCATGAACTTTATGGTATTTAAATTATATCTCAATAAAGCTGTTAGAAAAAAATGAGCCACATGATAAAATCTGATGCTGGAGGGGCAGTAGTACCGGCTGTACTATCATACATTGCTTGCAGCTATGTAAAATGCAGGTTGGCTATTACGAACCATAAAATTGTTCTTGGATGCTGTGATATAACTTATGGGAGTGTATATTAGAAAATGATCCAGGATATGGAAAAGTCATATCAAATTGCCATTTTAAAATTTCCTCTTTTTTCCTTCTCCTTTTCTTCTTTATGTACATATATCTATTTGTCATATTGAAATATTAGAGGTGATATGAGTAATAGAGCAGAATGATAAAGTTTTGATGCATTGATTCAGTGGGTTTTTATGAAGCTATTAAAACTGTTTAGTTTGCTGAAATGAACATCTTTGTACATAAAGCTTTTTCCTCTTACCTGATTATTTCCTTAGGATAGAGCCCAGAAGTGACAAAGTTATCAAATATATATTTTTCCCAGTGTAAAGCTGTCTTTACACCCCCCAACTATAGTATATAGATAAATTATAAAAAGTACAAATCTTAGAAAGAAGTAAGTAAAGGGCAGTCCAAGATTTGGAGATTTCAATAGGAAGTCACTTTTCTCAGTCTAGTGTCTCTAGTATATGTCCAGTGTGTATCTTTCCAGAGTGACCAGGTCATTCTTTTAGTTTGAAAATTTCAATAGGAAGTCACTTTTCTCAGTCTAGTGTCTCTAGTATATGTCCAGTGTGTATCTTTCCAGAGTGACCAGGTCATTCTTTTAGTTTGAAAATTTCCCTGGAGTTTAAAACAGGAAGCTAAAGAATCCTTGTCTTCTTCTACCTTCCCCTGTATTTCAGAATGCCTTCTTGTGGAATTAGTAAGATAGATAATAATGTCAGTAATCCTTAAGAAAGGAATTAAATTAAAAGAAAACCTGGTACAATTTTAAACAAATATATTTAAAATACTGTAAGGCAGTGTTTATTTTCAATATGCATTAGAAAGAACTACCACTAGATGGCAGGCCTCTACAACGTTGGGCCTTAGTGGGCCTGCCTTAGAATAAAGTGTGGGAAGAAATCACTAATGGAGGAATTTTGACCCCAAAATAATGCTTTGTCTTTTACTAAAAAGAAATATAATTTAATCTTCAAGTTGGACCAAAAGAAATTTTTTCGAGTACTTTAAAAAAAAAAATGCCTAATTATAATAGCTGACATCTCATAGAATATGATGTAAAAGTGCTTTCTAGTTGTGCTTCTTAAACTTTAATTTGCATTCATATCACCAGGGGATCATTTTAGAAATTCAGGTTCTGATTCAGTAAATCTGGTGTTGGGCCTGAGATCCTGAATTTCTGACAATCTCCCAGGTAAGTGGCAAAAATGTAGGGTGTGCTGCAACCTTGCTTCTACTCAATTATTCGGTACCAGTCAGTGTAGTAAGTGCCCTACAGGGTAAGCTGTCCAAGATATCCTGAGTAAATGGAGGAGGGATTCTAACCCAGCGCTCTGCTTCTAGAAGCTTGTGTTGTTAACCAGACTAAACTGCCTCACTATTTGGACTGTGAGTAAACGTGCCTTTTTCCTGATTCAGAAAACAATTTCCTGTCAAAAACAGGTGTGCTTTGGTTTGGCCAAAGTTAGTGCATAATTTTGATTCTTCACTGATGATAGAAACCAAGTTGAGTAACTTCTGGGTCAGATATTTGTTTTTCAATTTCTTCTTTTTTCTTTTTTTTTCAGTTATTCCTTTCTTTTTTAAGAAAAGTTAAAAAAAAGTCACAGTAGCTATGTCTGATGGGGTTTTATATTATTTGAAACTAACAAAAAACTAGTTTTTCAACTGCTCTTTTAAAACTGTTTTAAGAAAATTTCTCAAAAACACCTTTTTTTATATTCATAAATTCAAAGTTACTGTCGTTTCATGCAATAGGTTTTGCATGAATTTAAATTAGAACTCTTTCCATATTATACTTTTTAAGGGGAAATGACTAAGTACAATATTTATACTGTATTGGACTTTTTTTGTTGGAGAAGGTGAGGGGAGATGTATCTGAGGTTAAAAAGATGTAGTTTCTATAGCTTTCACAGTGTGACTGTGTGATTGTGAAAACCTTGTGTCTAATGCTCCTTTTATCTACCTTGTCAACAGATGAGTAGAACATATGGAATAAAAATAAATAATAGGGGGAACAAATGTTAAAATAAATTTAGTTTGAAATTCTAGTGATCAGTGAAAGGGAGGGGTAAGGGGTATGGTATGTATATATTTTTTCCTGTTTTCCTTTTATTTCTTTTTCTGAATAGATGCAAATGTTCCAAAAAATGATCATGATAATGAATATGCAACTATGTGATGATATTGTGAATTACTGATTATATATATAGAACGGAATGATCAAAATAGGAATGTTTGTGTTTGGTGTTTTTTGGTATTTTAAAAAATAAAGTGAAAAAATTAAAAAAAAGATGTAGTTTCTTTGATTAAAATCTAAGCTATAGTTTTAACGGACACTTGTGACTCTGGGTTTCTGTAAACATGTTAGCTTATATTTGCTTTTTATACTATTGACTAATTAATGCCTGCAAAATTTAATGAGTGGCATAAGCATGGACAATTAAGTTACAATTTGGAAATACACTAAATCAGTTTTGAATGGTGGGTTTGAATTGGTTTGAAAATGTAGTAAAATTGGTCAAGTTTATTTGATTTAGTAATTTGAACTCTATTTTTTTTTCAAGTGCTTTTTTTTTTTTAGAATGGGCAGGCACTGGGAATTGAACCTGGGTCTCCGACATGGCAGGTGAGAACTCTGCCTGCTGTGCCACCGTGACCCACGTGTACTATTTTTTTTAAAAAACAGTAGTTATCTCTGTTACAATTAAAGAATGGTTTTTAAAAAATTTTTATTAATAAAACCAATCAACACAATATGAATATTCTTTTTTCATCACATAGTTGTATATTCATCATCATGATCATTTCTTAGAACATTTGCATCAATTCAGAAAAAGAAATAAAAAGAAAACAGAAAAAAATTCATATATACCATACCCCTTACCCCTCCCATTGATCACTAGCATTTCAATCTACTAAATTTATTTTAACAATAGTTCCCCCTATTATTTATTAAAAAATTTTTATTAATAAAACCAATCAACATAATATGAATATTCTTTTTTATCACATAGTTGTATATTCATCATCATAATCATTTCTTAGAACATTTGCATCAGTTCAGAAAAGGAAATAAAAAGAAAGCAGAAAAAAAAATTCAGACATACCATACCCCTTATTGATCACTAACATTTCAATCTACTAAATTTGTTTTGATATTTGTTCCCTCTATTATTTATTTATTTTTAGTTCATGTGTTTACTCATCTGTCCATAAGGTAGATAAAAGAAGCATCAGACACAAGATTTTTACAATTACACAGTCACATTGTGAAAGCTATATCATTATACAATCATCTTCAAGAAACATGGCTACTGGAGCACAGCTCTACATTTTCAGGCAGTTCCCTCCAGCCTCTCTGTTACACCTTAACTAAAAAGGTGATATCTATTTAATAAATAAGAATAACTTCCAGGATAACCTCTTGATTCTGTTTGGAATCTTTCAGCCATTGATGCTTTATTTTGTCTCATTTCTGTCTTCCCCCTTTTGGTCGAGAAGATTTTCTCAATCCCTTGGTGCTGAGTCCCAGCTCATTCTAGGATTTCTGTCCCATGTTGCCAGGAAGGTCTGCACCCCTGGGAGTCATGTCCCACGTAGAGAGGGGGAGGGCAGTGAGTTTGCTTGCTGTGTTGGCTGAGAGAGAGAGAGTCCACATCTAAGCAACAAAAGAGGTTCTCTTCGGGGTGACTTGAAAAGATTATTAAAATCAACAATTATCTACCATCTATAGTTTACATGAGGTGTTTTTTCCTCATATGCTATTATTAACACCTTGAATTAGTATTGTACATTTGTTATCATTCATAAAAAGGCATTTTTGTACTATTAACTATAGTCCTTAGTCTGCAGTAGGACTGTATTGTACAGTCTGTTGTTTTATTTTTTAATTTTTACTCTAGTTATGTGTGCATACTAAAGTGTCCCCTCTGGACCACATTCACCTCTATAAATTCAGTGCTGTTGATTACACTCACAATAATGTGCTACCATCACCACCATCCATTTCCATAGCTTTACCATCAACTTCAATAGAAATTCTGTACAAGTTAAGCATCAACTCACCATCTAATCCCAGTTTATCTCCTGGTAACTGATATTTTAGATTCTTACTCTTTACATTTGCTTATTATAATTAGCCCATAACTATGAGATCATATAATATTTGTCTTTTTGTGTCTGGCTTATTTCATGTGCCATAATATCCTATAGTTTCATCTATGTTATTACATGCATTAGAACTTCATTCCTTCCATCATATGTATATACCATATTTTGTTTATCCATTCATCGACTGATGAACACTTGGGTTGTTTCCATCTTTTGGTAATTGTGAATAATGCCTCTGTGAACATCAATGTGCAAATATCTGTTCACATCCCTACTTTTAGTTCTTCTGGGTACATACCTAGTGATGGGATTTCCAGATCATATGGCATTTCTATTTAGCTTTCTGAGGAACTGCTGAACTTTCACAGCAGCTGTACGGTTTTGCTTTCCCACCAGCAATGAATAAAAAATATATATTTTTCTCTACGTCCTCTCTGATGCTTGTAGTTTCCTGTTTGTTTAATAGCAGCCATTCTAGTATGTATGATATGATAGCTCATTGTGATCTTTTATTTATTTATTTATTAAAAAATTTTTTAAAAAATATGACAACAAAGAAACACAAACATTCTTATTTAACATATGATCATTCTGTTCTACATATATAATCAGTAATTCACAATATCATCACATAGTTGCATATTCATCATCATGATCATTTCTTAGAACATTTGCATCAATTCAGAAAAAGAAATAAAAAGACAACAGAAAAAAATTCATACATACCATACCCCTTACCCCTCCCTTTCTTTTTTAAATTAATTTATTTTTTAATTTATAATACATAACTACATACAAACACAAACATTCTTATCATATGATCATTCTGTTCTTGTTACATAATCAGTAACTCACACTATCATCACATAGTTGCATATTCATCATCATGATCATTTCCTAGAAGATCTGCATCAATTCAGAAAAAGCAATAAAAAGAAGATAGAAAAAAATTCATATATACGATACCCCTTACCCCTCCCCTTCACCGATCACCAGCATTTCAATTTACTAAATTTATTATAACATTTGTTTCCCTATTATTTATTTTTAATCCATGTGTTTTACTTGTCCATCGATAAGGTAGACAAATGGAGCATTAGACAAGACACAAGGCTCTCACAACCACACAGTCACTCTGCGACAGCCAATCATCATACAATTATCTTCAAGAAACATGGCCACCGCAGCACAAGTTCCACATTTTCAGGCAGTTCCCTCCAAGCCTCTCCATTTCATCTTGACTAACAAGGTGATATCTATTTAATGCATAAGAATAACCTCCAGGATAACCTCTCCACTCTGTTTGGAATCTCTCAGCCACTGACACTTTATTTCGTCTCATTTCGCTCTTTCCCCTTTTGGTCAAGAAGATTTTCTCAATTCCTTGATGCTGAGTTCCAACTCATTCTAGGATTTCTATCCCACGTTGCCAGGAAGGTCCACACCCCTGGGAGTCATGTTTCATGTAGAGAAGGGGAGGGCAGTGAGTTTGCTCGCTGTATGGGCAGAGAGAGAGAGAGGCCACATCTGAGCAACAGAAGTGGTTCTCTTGGGGGTGACTCTTAAGCCTAATTTTAAGTAGGCTTAGCCTATCCTTTGTGGGATTAAATTTCATATGAACAAACCCCAAGATTGAAGACTCGGCCTATTGCTTTGGCTGTCCCCACTGCCTGTGAGAATATCAAGAATTCTCCACTTGGGGAAGCTGAATTTTCTTCCTTTCTCACCATTCCCCCTAGGGGACTCTGCAAATACTTCCCTATTCATGTTCAAATCACTCTGGGATTTATCTGGGCATCACTCTGGACAAACCTACAAAATCTCATGCTGTACACAAGGTTCCAAGTACTATGATGTTCGGTTAAGCTGTCCACATAAGTTATATTAGGAAATGCACTAGTCAAAATATAAATTTTGTACCAAATAAACATTTTTTGCTTGTCTCACACATACATTAAAGTTTAAAAATATTATATATTTAGGTTTTTGATCCATTTTTGTAAAGGGTATGAGATAGTAGTTTTCTTTCATTCTTTTAGATATGGATATCCAAGTCTCCCAATACCATTACTGTAAAGACTGTTCTGTCCCAATTGAGTGGACTTGGGAGCCTTGTCAAACATCACTTGGCCATAGGTCTGAAGGTCTATTTCTGAACTCTTAATTCAATTCCATTGATTGATACGTCTATCTTTCTATCAGTACCATACTGTTTTGACCACTGTGGCATTGTAATATGCTCTGAAGTCAGGAAGTGTGAGTCTTCCCATTTCAGTCTTCTTTTTCAAGATGTTTATGGCTATTTGAGACCCCTTTCCTTTCCGGATAAATTTGATAATTGACTTTTCCATTTCTGCAAAGTAGGCTATTAGAATTTTGATTGGGATTGCATTGAATCTGTAAGTCAATTCAGGTAGAATTTGTATCTTCATGATATTTAGTCTTTCAAGACATGAACACGGAATGTCCTTCATTTATTTAGGTCTTCACTGATTTCCTTTTGCAATGTTTTATAGTTTTTTATGTACAGGTCCTTTACATCCTTTTCATTGCTGTTGTAAATGGATTTTTTTCTTGATTTTCTCCTCAAATTGCCAATTACTAGTGTATAGAAACATTACAGGTTTTTACATGTTGATCTTGTATCCCACCACATTGTTGAACTTGTTTATTAGCTCTAGTTTCTTTGTTGTATATTTTTCGGGACATTTTATGTGTAAAATCATGTCATCTTCAAATAGTGAAAGTTTTACGTCTTTCTTTCAAATTTGGATACCTTCTATTTCTTTTTCTTGCCTAACTGTTCTGGCCAGAACTAACGGTGCAGTGTTGAATTACAGTGGTGACAGTGAGCATCCTTGTCTTGTTGCAGATCTTAGAGAGAAAGCTTTTAGTCTTTCACCATTGAGTGGTTTTTTTCATATATGCCCTTTATCATGGTGGAGGAAGTTTCCCTTTATTCCTATTTTTCAAAGTGTTTATCAAGAAAGAGTGTTGGATTTTGTCAGATGCTTTCTCTGTGTCAATTGAGATGATCATGTAGGTTTCCCCCTTTGTTTTGTTAATGTGGTTTATTATGTTTATTGATTTTCTTTTCTTGAACCACTCACATATCTGGGATAAAACTGACTTGATCATGTTGTAAGTACTAAGGCTGTGAAAATGTCTAAATTAAAGCAAGGCTATAAAATGTCCATACTAAGGCATCCAGGGAAAGATACCTTGATTCAAGAAGGCTGGTGATGTTCAGGGCTTCTCTCTTAGCTGGAAAGGCACATGGGGGTGAGATCTGTTAGCTTTCTCTTCAACAGCTTCCCCAGGGCTCTGTTTTGTTGGCTCTGTGGTTATGGTGGTGCTCATGGCTCTAAAGATTTTTCCAAAAGGGTTCCCTCTTAAAGGGCTCCAGTAAGCAACCCTGCCTTGAATGGGTGGAGACGCATCTCCATGGAAATCATCTAGTCAAAAATTATCACCCACAATTGGGTGAGTCCCATCTCCATGGAAACAATAAAAAAGCTCCCACCCAGCAGTATTGAATGAGGATTGAAGAACTTGGCCTTTCTGGGGTACATAACAGATTCAAACTGGCATAGTATGTCATTCTTTTTAATGTGCTGTTGGATTCGATTTGCAAGTATTTTGTTGAGGATTTTTGCATCTATATCTATTAGAGAGATTTGTCTGTAATTTTCTTTTCTTGTAGTATCTTTATCTGGCTTTCGTGCTAGGGGGATGTTTACCTCATAAAATGAATTAGATAGTGTTCTCTCCTCTTCAGTTTCAATTTTGTGGAAGAGTTTGAGCAGGAGTGGTGTTAATTTTTCTTAGAATTATTGCTAGAATTCACTGGTGATACCATCTGATTCTGGGCTTTTCTTTTTGGGTGGTTTTTAATGACTGATTCTATTGTTTTACTTTTAATTGTTCTATTGAGGTTCTCAGTTTCTTCTTGAGTCAGCATAGGTTGTTCATGTATTTCTAGGAAGTTGTCCATTTCATCTAGGTTGTATAATTTGTTGGCATGTAATTGTTTATAGTATCCCTTTATGATCCTTTTTATTTTTGTGAAGTCAGTAGTAATGTCCCCTCTCTCATTTCTGACTGTATCTCTATCTTTTCTCTTTTTTTGTGTGCCTAGCTAAGGGTTTGTCACTTTTATTGATCTTCTCAAAGAACCAGCTTTTGGTTTTGTAAATTCTTGTTTCAATTTTGTAAATTCTTGTTTCAATTTTGTAAATTTTTGTTCTCAATTTAATTTATTTCTGCTGCGTTCTTTGCTATTTTTTTTCCTTCTGCTTGCTTTGGGAGTAGTTTGTGTTCTTTTTTTTAGTTGTCTTAGGTATGCAATTAGATCTTTGATTTTAGCAATATCTTCTTTTTTAATGTAAGCATTTAGGGCTATAAAATTGCCTCTCTGCATTGTTTTCACTGCATCCTGTAAGTTTTGGTTTGTTGTGTTGTCATTTTCATTCCTCTCAAGATATTTACTCATTTCCCTCACAATTTCTTCTTTGACCCACTGATTGTTTAAGAGTGTATTGTTTAAAAGGATTTGCAAAGTCCCTTGGGAGACTGGGAGGAAATAGTCAAGTTCCCCATTTCTGGGGAGAATTTCTGATGTTCTCGCAAGCAGTGGGGACAACCAAATCAATAAGCCAACCCCTCGATCTTGGATTCACCCCTATGAAATTTATTCCTGCAAAGGATAGGTTAAGCCTACTTAAAATTATGCTTAAGTGTCACCCCCACAGAACCTCATTTATTGCTCAGATATGGGCTTTCTCTCTAAGCAAACTTGGCAGGTGAACTCACTGCTCTCTCCCTTAAGTGGTACTTGACTCCCAGGGGTTTAAATCTCCCTAGCAACCTGGGACAGAACTCCCAGGATGAGCTAGAGCCTGGCATCCTGGGATTGAGAAAGCCTTCTTGACCAAAATGGGGAAGAGATAAATAAGACAAAATAAAGTGTCAATGGCTGAGAGATTTCAAACCAAGTTGAGAGGTTATACTGGAGGTTATCCTTATGCATTATATAGCTATCCCTTTTTAGTTTATGGTGTATTGGGGTGGCTGGAGGGAAATACCTGAAACCATTGTTCCAATAGCCTTGATTCTTTAAGACAGTTGTATAAAGATTTAACTTTTATAGTGTGACTGTATGATTGTGAAAACCTTGTGTCTGATGCTTCTTTTATCCAGAGTATGAACAGATAAGTAAAAAAATAGGGATAAAAGATACATAATTGTGGGGATAAAGGGTAAAATAAATTGGTTAGATGGAAATACTAGTGGTCAATGAGAAGATGTGTAAGGGGTATAGGATGTATGAAATAAAAAAAAATTTTTTTTAAATTTCTTTTTCTGCAGTGATGTAAATGTTCTAAAAATGATCATGGTGGTGAGTACATAACTATGCGATGATATTGTGAGCCGTTGATTTTACACTATGTATGGACTGTATGCGTGTGGAGATTTGTCAATACAAATATTAAAAAAAAAAAAGAGTGTTGTGAATTTCCATCTCTCTGCCTGTTCTTAACTTCCAGCTTCATTCCATTATGGTCAGAGAAAGTGCTTTGTATAGTTCCAATATTTTTAATTTATTGTGACTTGTTTTGTGACCCAACATGTGGTCTATCATGGAGAACGATCCATGAGTACTTCGGAAGAATGTATGTTTTGAGTTCGGATGTTCTGCATATGTGTATTAGGTCTAGTTCATTTTATCATATTATTCAAAATCTCTATTTCTTGATTCTCTGTCTGGATGTTCTAATGATGACACTGTTGTATTGAAATCTCCAACTAATATTGTAGCGACCTCTGTTTCTTCCTTCACTTTTGCCAGTATTTGCCACATGTGTTTTGGGGTATCTTGATTAGGTATATAAATACTTATGATTATTTTTTTCTTGGTGATTTCCCCTTTTTGTTAATATATAGTGTCCTTTGTCTATTATAACAGTTTTGCATTTAAAGTCTATTTTGTTATAGCTACAGACTACCCCCACTTACTGTTTGATTACTGTTTTTTTTGGTTACTGTTTGAGTGGAATATCTTTTTCTAACCTTTCCCTTTCAATCTATTTGGGTCTTTGAATCCAAGGTAAGTTTCTTGAAAATAGCATACAATTAGATTATGCTTTTTATCCATTCTACCAATCTGTGTCTTTTGTTTGGGGAGTTTAATCCATTAACATTCAATATTATACTGTAAAGGCAGTACTTACTTCTGCCCTTTCATCCTTTGATTTTTATGTGCCATATCATTTTTTGTCTCTCTTTTTACCCTTTTAGTTGTCCTCACTGATAATCTTCATTTCTTTATTGTATTCCAAGCCACTCTCTTCTGTCTTTTCTTTTCATCCTGTGGGACTTCTATTAGCATTTGTTATACTGATTGAAATAGTACTTCTGTTGTTGATGAGCTCGCTCAGTTTCTGTTTATCTGCGAATATTTTCAACTTCCCCTCATTTTTTTTGAGCAAGCTAGTAGAAGGTTTATGTTACATGCCAAGAAGGGCATGCAGTTCTCTTGCAAAAGGAGAGAGGCAGGAGGTAAGAGGCACTGTGGAAAGGGTTTGCTTTTATAGGTTTTTACTCCTTTTGTAATTTTTGTTGACCATTTTACTACCTTCCACTTCTTCCTCCTTTGTTGATGCTTGATCATAGATAACTCACTCAGTCAGGGTCCCTTGCCCCAGGTGCCGTTTACTGCTATTCTTCTCAGAGATATCGTTCTCCTTGTGGCCTGATCATTTCTTAGAATTTGCCCTTTGCTCATCAACCAGCTACCATCTTAATCTAACCCTGCCTCAACTTCCTCCTCAGAGAGTTCTAGCTCTCCCTAAGGAATTAGGACTGGTGGTCTGACTTCTGTTGCTACTTTAAGCTGTCAGTGGATCACAGGCCCTACTTGTGGGGAGCATAGAAGTCTCTGGCTATGCTATTGAGGGTGGCTGGTTGAGTACGGGGAACTGAAGTGTAGCTTCTGGTGAGGAGGAGT
The DNA here is from genome assembly GCA_004026745.1 of Myrmecophaga tridactyla. Lineage (NCBI taxonomy): Eukaryota > Metazoa > Chordata > Mammalia > Pilosa > Myrmecophagidae > Myrmecophaga > Myrmecophaga tridactyla. The sequence goes on from PVIY010030038.1 coordinate 19,876, forward strand.
TTGTTGTGAATGTCTTCTAATCTGGAAGAAACAAACTGGGTGAGAAATTTTAATATACAAGGTCTGAGCAGAAGCAGGAGCAAGACGAAGCATGAGGTATTCTTTAGGGTTTTCAGGAACACTGTTGGTTGGGGCTTGGCACATTGTGGCAGCTTGTGATATCTGGCTGAAATTACGTAAGAGGAACATCCAGAATGGCTTCTCAAGTTTATTTGAAATTTAGCCATTGAAACTTTATTTCCTTTGTTTTGGTCAGTTACACTTACAATGTAAGGGCTAGGCTCTCCTTGAGAGTAATGCCCCACATTTTCCAGGGAAACATACACCCCTGAAAGTCATGTCCTGTGTAGGGGAGGGAGGTAGTGAGTTTATTTGCAGAGTTTGGCTTAGAAAAGGACCACATCTGATGGCCTCACTCTCTCTAAGCCCAACTCTGCAAGTGAAATCATTGCCCTGCCCCCTGTGTGGGACATGACCTCCAGGGGTAAAAGTCTCCCTGGCGGCATGGGAGATGACTCCCAGGGATGAGTTCAGCACTGGCACCATGGGACCAATGATGCCATCCTGACCAAAAGGGAAAAGAAGTGTAACAGATAAAATATCAGTGGTTGAAAGAGTTCAAATGGAACTCTGGAGTTCACTCTTACACAAGCTTCACTTAGACATTGCTACTTATATTATAACTTGCCAAACCCCAACCGAAACCATTCTAGTCAATCCAGTAGAAACCTAGGGCAATATATAAGATTCTATAAAGGTTCCATGTACTAGGAAAATTTTCCAGAAACTTACAACCTCCAGATGGGTCCCTGGATAAGATAAGTCCTGAAACCTAGAGGGCCCAGCCTCTCCAGAACATCAGCTACTTCCATCTCCCTATCCTATATTATTGACAGCCTGTTCCGACATGAAAAAGTTAGAATGGACATATCCCAAATACTCCTAAAGAGTGGGAGAAAGATCAAAGTTAATGGTGGAGTTATACAGAGAAGGTAGGATTTAACAAATGAGTATGATTGCTGAATCATTATATTGATATTTCTTTTAGTCTCCAGTATCTTACAGCAGCTAAAAGTAAAAACCTAAAACTGTGGAATTGTAAGCCATACCAAATTCTGAAATCTGTTCTACAACTAATTGTTGTGATGTGCTTTGAAATTTATTGCTCTTTTGTATATATGTTGTTTTTCACAAAAAAGAAAAAAATAGTCGATTGTGATGATAAAAAGATATTTATTCCTTCTAACCTCCAATGTTCTGGAGCAGTTAGAAGGAAAAATCTGCGATGATGGTATGGTAGCCCATGATAAACTCTGGGATCTGTCCTGTAACTACTTGTTGAAGAGTGCTTTGAGAACTACTGCTTTTTTCTTTGCTTTTCTTTGTATATATGTTATTTTATACTCTTCTAGTTTGTTAGCTGCCAAAATATAATATACCAGCAACGAAATGGCTTTTAAAATGTGGAATTTAATAAGTTGCTAGTTTACGGTTTTAAGGCCAAGAAAATGTCCCAATTATAGCAAGTCTATAGAAATGTCCAATGAAAGGCATCCAGGGAAAGATATCTTGGTACAAGGAGGCCGATGATGTTCAGGGTTTCTCTCTCAAGTGAGAAGGCATGTGGCGAACAGGGTCAGGGCTTCTCAGCTGGAAGGGCACATGGCGAGCAAGGCATCATCTGCTAGCTTTCTCTCCTGGCTTCCTGTTTCGTGAAGCTCCCTGGGAGGTGTTTTCCTTCTTCATCTCCAAAGGTCGCTGGCTTGTGGGCTCTCTGCTTCTCGTGGCTACGTCGTTCTTCTATGGCTCTTTCTGAATTTCTCATTCTCCAAAATGTTTCCACTTTTATAGGACTCCAGTAAACCAATCAAGACCCACCCAAATGGGTGAAGACACACCTCCCTTAATCCATTTTAACAACCACTCTTGACTGAGTTACATCTCCAGGGAGATGACCTAATTACATACAGTATTGAATAGGGATTATTCTGCCTTTACGAAATGGAATTTTGATTAAAACATGGCTTTTCAAGGGTGCGTACATCCTTTCAAACCAGCACATGTACAATTAAAAAAATAAATTAAAAAAATGAATAAAAGGACCACATCTGAGAAACAAAAGAGGTTCTCTGGGGATGACTCTAAGGTACTATTTATAAGTAGGCTTAGCTTTGCTGTTATAGAAGTAAGTTTAATATGGACAGGCTCTAAGATTGAGAGCTTGAATTATTAAATTGGGAGCCCTTACTGCTTAAGAGAATAGCAGGAATTCCCAGGTGGGGAAGTTTAATAGTTTCATGTTTTTCTCTAGTCCTTTAATGGACTTTTCAAATAGTTAGAAATTTGTTTTTGTTTAAAATACTCTGGAATGCATTAGGGTATTATATTCATTTGTATATAATATTAAGATTTTATTCTTTATTTTAGATTCTATATCAAGTAGAGCTGAAGTAGGTTGTTTAAATAAACTGACTGGAGAGGTTACGTTAGATAGTGTGCTACAGAAAATTTTAACTTTGGACAAAATAAACACTTCTTTTGGTCTCATGTACAAGTTAAAATTTTAAAGTATGGATTCTAATTTATTTTAGTCTTAATGAGATCAGCTTCATTCACACCTGTAATCAAAGTTTGATTTGTTTTTCAGCTTCTTTAATGGTTGCTATATTGAGTACTGCTGACTTTCAGAGCTGGAGAACTAAGTCTTAGGTGTCACAAAGATACTTAAAGTTCCATGGCTTCTATTGGGGTCATCAACTACAAACTACAGCATAAGTTTTGTCTTGTTTCACTTCTACACATTTACCAGGGTTATATTAATTAACAGGCATATATATATATGTCTTGCTTCTCTTTAAAAATTCTTTTTTGTTGATGATAAAGTTCTTTTATATATATATATATTTTTATTGTAAAAACTTAGCATACAAACATTCTTGACATACACATATTCCATACATGGGGTACAATGAATGGTTCACAATATCATCACATAGTTGTGTATTCATCACTATGATAATGAAGATGAAGTTCTGACTTAGAGCTGTTTACATCTACTTTTAGAGAAGCATTAGAGCAAAGTAGTGTAGTGGACAAGTAGATTTGGTTGCTTGTGTGATCTATAACTTTGTTCTAAAAATAATAAAAGCATGTAACATCATGCTGTTGTTTAATATATAGATCAGTAAGTATGGACAGGGAGACATTGTCAAGTCTTTAGGAATTGTAAACAATCTGTACAAATATGAATAATGTTTAACGCATACTAATTTAGCTAACAAAAGGATAGAAAATCCTTTTTAATTATTGTAATACTTCCCAAACACCTCCTATGTAATATGCTAGACTATTTTAGCACTTCCCTTTTACAAGGTGAAAGAACAAATCTTTTTTAAAACACTTTTCCTTTAAGAGTGAAACATAGTGTCTTCTGAAATAAAGTATGATAAAGTCAACATAAACATTAACAAGGATTTTATTCTGCTTCTGGTCTTAAGGTGGCCCCCGGGGAGTGAAGATCTTTCCCTAGAAGGGGCGGGGCATTCAGGGACAAAGAGAAGTTGATGGGACACTAGAATGTCCTCAAGCCTATAAAGGAGAAGGGGTATTGAAGGCCCGAGTTTTAGCCTTACGTCAACTTCTATAGAAAGGCAAGTCTGAGTGGAGGTAAGTCTAGAATGGCAGTTTAGGACAGAATAAGTGGCTCCAGTGTCAATGAAAAAATCTATAATCTTACCTGCCATGTTGAGTGGCACCTGAGCTCTTCTAGGTTGGTCAGATGTGAAGTCAGCAGAGCCATAGAGGGCCTCTGGTGCCCTCAAGTTTTCTTCACTTGCTGTGAGCAGGGCTCGAGGGGCTATCCTGTTCCCCGCTTTGGGAGACAGTGCAGTTCCTGGCCCAGTGCCCATGTTGGTGGCACTTGCAGCAAGGCCCCAGTGAGTCCCAAGGTCGAGGGTTGTATTGAGGTTTCTGGCACTATGCCAGTGGCTCTCTGACCCTCAGCTGAAGCAAGGCCTTTGAGGCCTGAAGCCATGATTCTGGTGACCCTTAGGGAACAGGGTGCTTTGAACAGGGATTACAGTAAACTGAGTCTGTTCTCTGGTTTTCTACTTATCTCTCTGCCTTTTCCTCCTCCTTGGCCTTGTCCTGATTGTTAAAGACAGAAAAGGCAGTTTCTAACAGGTCATTAATAGGAGTTTATGGGCCCATGGAGAGCTCTTGCAGTTTTCTCTGACTATCAAGGACAGACTGGCTAATGAAATAAGGACACAGTAAAGTCTGACCTTTCCGGAAGTCTGGGTTTACAATAGTGTATTTCTTTAGGGTTTCTGCTAACTTCCCCTGGAATAGGACCAGATTTTCTTCTTTCTCTGGGTAATCTCCCTTAGCTTATTATAATTAATTGGTGGTATATTTTCTTATGCCAACTAGCAAACAGGTCTTTTGGTCTTTATTGGCTTAAAAGGGTTTGCTGGTCTGAAACTATTATGTACCCCAGAAAAGCCATGTTTTAATCCTGATCCAATTTTGTGGGTGCAGCTGTTTCTTTTAATCTTGATTCAACATTGTAGGGCAGAACCTTTTTTTTTTTTTGGTATGCTGTATGGAGGGGGTGCAGGTCGCACTTCATTCTTTTTCCCATGTGAGTATCCTCTTATTGCAGCACCATTTGCTGAATTTTTTTGTTTGGTTGGCTTTTTGTTTGTTTGTTTGCTTGTTTGTTTAGGAAGTGCATGTGCTGGGAATTGAACCCAGAGCTCCTGCATGGCAGGTGAGAATTCTACCACTGAACTACCCTTGCACCTCTGGGCAGAAACTTTTGAATTTATTATTTCCACGGAGATGTGGCATACCCAATTGTGCGTGTGGCCTTTTGATTCGATGGAGATGTGACTGTACACATTAAAGGTGAGTCTTGATTAGTTTACTAGAGTTCTTTAAGAGGGGAAACATTTTCGAGAAACCTCAGATGCAGATGCTTGGAGAACAGTTGCTTCAGAGCTGACAGAGACAGGGATGTTTGGAGATGCTTGGAATGCTGACAGAGAGAACAGATGCCTAGACATGGGCAGAGCCCAGCAAACATTGCCAGGTGTCTTCCCATGACATACTAAGCAAGCCAGAATGCAGAGTTGTTCCAGAGGAGCTAAGTGAAGGTCCACAGATACTTAGAGAGGAAACACTGGCATCAAAAGCTGGAAACAACAGAACCAGGAGCAAGAACCAGCAGATACCAGTCATGTGCCTTCCCATGTTTTAAAATTTTTTAATTTTTATTGACAAAACAAAACAACATACACGAACATTCTTAATGTATGAACAGTCCATATTTGGTGTACTATCAGTGGCTCACAATATCATTACATAGTTGTATATTCATCACCATGTTCATTTCTCAGAACACTTGCATCATTCCAGAAAAAGAAACAGAAAGAAAACAGAAAACTCATACATACCATACCCCCTCCCTCTCACCAACCACTATTATTTCCATCTACCCAATATACTTTAAACATTGTTCCCCCTATTTTTTCTATACCCCTTATCACTCCCTTTCATTGATCACTACTATTTCAATCTACTCAATTTATTTTAACATTTGTTCCCTCTATTTATTTATTTTTAATCCATATTTTTTACTCATCTGTCCATACCATAGATAAAAGGAGCTTCAGACACAAGGATCTCTCAGCCACTGACGCTTTATTTCGTCTCATTTTTTTCTTCCCCTTTCAGTCGAGAAGATTTTCTCAATCCCTTGATGCTGAGTCGCTCATTCTAGGATTTCTGTCCCACATTGCCAGGGAGGTTTACACCCCTGGCAGTTGTATCTCATGTAGAGAAGGGGAGAACAGTGAGTTTACTTGCTGTGTTGGCTGAGAGAAAGATAGGCCACATCTGAGCAACAAAAGAGGTTCTCTGAGTGTGACTCATAGGGCCTAATTTTAAGTAGGCTTAGCCGAACCTTTGCAGGGATAAGTTTCATATGAACAAACCCCAAGATTGAAGGCTCAGCCTATTGATTTGGTTGTCCCCACTGCTTGAGAGAATATCAGGAATTCTCCAAATGGAGAAGGTGAATTTTCCCCCTTTCTTACCATTCCCCCAAGAAGACTTTGCAAATACTTCTTTATTCACTGTTCAGATCACTCAGGGATTTATCAGGGCATCACAATGGACAAACCTACAAAATTTCATGCCCTGTTCAAGGTTCCATGTACTTATGGTGTTCAAGTAACCTGTCCATATAAGTTATATTAGGAAATGCACAAGACAAAATATAAATTTTGTACCAAGTTAACATTTTTTGCTTTAGTCTGACACAGTAGTTGAAGTTTTAAAATATGAATGACCATCTATTTTCAACACCCTGCAGTATTGACATTCTTTTGTTCTTCCCCATACAAAAAACATTTTTTAATTTGTACATTTAGTGAATATCATTGTATACTCTAGGCATTCCTAGATCATACCATCTCAGTTCTTATCGTTGATATTTCCTTCAGATATCAGTCTTTCTTGAGCCAAGGTATCTTTTCCTGGAGACCTTAGTTTAGATAATTTTTCTGGCCTTAGAACTGTAAACTGGCAATGTAGTAAATTCCCTTTATAAAAGCTGTTCCATTTCTGTTATATTGCATTACAGCAGATTTAGCAAACCAATACAAAGGGAATCATCATGAAGATTTTCTCTTCTAATGAAAATTGACACATGAGTATAACACAAGCAACAAGTCCCTCTCAGAAACTTGTCTTGATAGACCCTGCTCAATTTTTACATTCTTTTCTCTATCCCTTCTGTTTGTAAGATTTTGATTGTTTTGTCTTCTAGTTTGCTGATTCTTTCTTCTGCCTTTTCAAATCTGTTGTTGAATGCCTCTATTATATATACATATGTTTTTTTCTATTATATTTTTAATCTCGTCTATTGTGCCTTTCATCCCTGTAAGTTCTGAATATGCTTATACTTTCAAAATCTTTTCACACATTGTCTTCTTGTTATCATTCATCTCTTTAGCCATGTTTTCTTCATATTCTTGAATTGATTTAAGAGATTTGTTTGAACATCTTTGATTAGGTGTTCCAAGTTCTGTGTCTCCTTTGAAGTTTTTTTTAAAAATTTTTAAACAAATAGTTATAGAATAGATTTTAAAGTTTGGTTTGGGTTACAGTCCTATGATTTTTTGTTTTTTTCTTCTAGCTGCTTCAAGACACTGGAGACCAACAGAAATATCAATATAATGTTTCAGCAGTCATACCCATTTGTTAAATCCTATCTTCTCTGTTATATTCCACCTTCTCTTTAAATAACATATATACATAAAAGCAATACATTTTAAAGTACATCACAACAATTAAATGTAGAGCAGATTTCAAAATTTGGTATAGGTTATAATTCTACAGTTTTAGGTTTTTATTCCCTTGACTGGGCATATCATCTCATTCCTTAGTATGGCTTGTAATTATTTGCTGATGTCTGGGCATTTGGTTATCTTGAAGAGTTTACTCTGAAGGTCATTTTCTCCCTCTTGTATAGGGATTTATTGTTTTTGTTTTGCCTTTATAGTTTTTTATACTCCTTTCATTGTCTTTAGTTGCTTTTGCCTAGAGTGAAAATTCTGGGAGGAGGGTCAGTCAGGAAAAAACTTTCCCAAATTAGTATTTCCCAGCAAAAATATGGTTAGGGACCCACAAAGGAAGCACAAGTTGTCTCCAAAGGGGAGGGGTTAGGAAGGGTACCAAAAGCCCCTTTGACAACTCTCAAAATCTGTGCTTTTCTGGCCTGCACAACAAATGCAACCCTTCAGTTAATTGTCCCCCTGAGCCCTGAGGAAGTGCTGTGTCTTGAAGTCTTCACCTCCTCTGCCCGTTTCAGGGGCAAAATTGAAACAATGGCTCCTACCAACTTTATTTGGGGTTGGTTGAAACACTAGCTCAGAGCTGGGACCTAGTGATCTGAATTCGCTAATCAAAAACTGTGATCAGTGATCGACTGTGCCCAGTCCTGTTCTTGGGCAAGATACTATTTATGTCCCTTTCTGTCCCCAGTGAGCTAGGGAGGGACCACACCCCATGACAGTTCTCTGTGACAGTAGGGAATGGGTACAGGCAGCCATGCTCAGAGAGAGCAAGTTACTCTTCTTTACCATAGTTTATTGGCCTCTTACTTCTGCTCTTCCTTGGATGCAATACAGTGTTCTTCTGGCCTCCAGAGTCCCAGAATAGTTTGTTTCAGACAGTTCTTGCCTGCTTAATATCTGTTTTAGAGAAAGGACTAAGTTCTGCAACTCCCTACATTGCCATTTTCTCTGCCAGAGTTTCCTTTGCTTTTATTTTTTTGTGTTGTTATAACTGTTAGTGGTTGTTGACCTGGCACTTTACTACTTAAGGTAAACTTGCCAAGAAGAAATGAAGTTGTAAGGCATGCAGCTAGATGAATGGACCTTGAGAACAGTATATTGAGTGAAATAAGCCAGAAACGAAAAGACAAACATTGTAATATCTCACTAATATGGACTAACAATAATGTGCAACCTCTGATAACTATGGCTATAGGCTATCAGGGGAAGGCTTATTGTAAAGATTCCTATATTTTAAGCTCTTATAGCAGTAACACCTATTCCTGAGTTGATGGTTATTTCTGAGTTCTGAGATACTGAGCTTTTTGTGTATAATCTGGTCACTCCCTGAAACTGTGGGTATCTGTGTGACACCTGAGACTCAGACATTAGGATTCTGCACCTGTGAAAGTCAGCATTACCCCCTGCAGCAACTGTTTAAAAAGATGAAAAAGACATCAGATTTCAGTTACAGATATGAATGAAGCGTATCTGGGTAGGACTAAGGTAAATCAGACTAATGGGTAAAGGATGTTATTGACTGTGTTTTAAAACTTCAAAGGAAGAGTTTTTTGTTTTGTTTTTTTTGGCTTTTAAAAAGAGGAATTTAATAAGTTGCTAGTTTACAGTTCTAAGGCCAAGATAATGTCCCAGTTACAATAAGTCTATAGAAATGTCCAATCAAACGCATCCAGGAAAGATACCTTGGTTCAAGAAGGTCGATGAAGTTCAGGGTTTCTCACTCAAGTGGAAAGGCACATGGCAAACACAGTCAGAGCTTCTGTCTCATCTGGAAGGGCACATGGTGAACATGGCATCATCTGCTAGCTTTCTCTGCTGGCTTCCTGTTTCATGAAGCTCCCTGGGAGACATTTTCCTTCTTCATCTCCAAAGGTCGCTGGCTGATGGACTCTGCTTCTTGTGGCTATGTCATTCTGCTCTGCTCTCTCTGAATCTCCGGAAGAAACGTTTATTTGGTACAAATATTATATTTTCTGTAGCACACTATCTAATTTAACTTGTATGGTCAGTCTATTCAAACACCATAAATACATGGAACCTTGAATAGGAAGATCTGGTTGGTTTGTACAGGTTAATGTGATACCCAATACATCCCAGAGTAATCTGGCAGAGAATAAAAAAGTATTAGCAAAATCCCCTTGGGGGACTGGGGAAAAATGTTAAACTTCCCCACCTGGAGAATTCCAGATATTCTTGCAAGTATTGGGGACTACCAATTTAATAAGCTGATCCCTCAATCTTGGAGCTTGCCGTTGTGAAAATTATTTCTGCAAAGGAGAAGGAGCTAAACTGACTTATAATTATGTCTAAGAATCACCCCCCAGAGAACCTCTTTTGTTGCTCAGATGTGGCGTCTCTCTCGAGAGCCAGTTTGGCAGGTAAACTCACTGCCTACCCCCCTATGTGGGACGTGACTCCCAAGGATGTAATTCTGTCTGACAACATGGGTTATGACTCTTGGGGATGAGCTTGGACCCTGTATTGTGGGATTGAGAAAGTCTTCTTGACCTAAATAGGGAAGAGAAAGGAAAACAAAATGAAATCTTCAGTGGCTGAGAGATTTCAAATAGAGTTGAGAGGTCACCTTGGAGATTATTCTTACACATTATATAGATATTCCATTTTAGTTTCCAGTATATTAGAATGGCTAGAAGGAAATATCTGAAACTGTTGAACTGTATTCCAGTATCCTCGATTCTTGATTATATAACTACATAGCTTTTACAGGGTGACCATGTGATTGTGAAAACCTTGTGATTGACACTTCTTTTATCCAATGAATGGACAAATGAGTAAAAAATAAAGATACAAAAAATAAATTAATAATGAGATGGGAATAAGGGGTATGGGATGTTTTGGGTGTTCTCTTTCATTTTTATTCTTATATGTATTTTTTTGGGAGTAATGAAAGTCTTCAAAAATTGTGGTGATGAATGCACAATTATACTGTGAGCCAATGATTGTACACATTGGCTGATTATATGGTATGTGAACATATCTTAATAAACTCACATTTAAAAAAGATAAGCTTGCTATTTCAGAATAGTATCTTTACAAAAGATGGCATAAATGTATGACAAAAAGCTATTGGTGGAGTAAAGAAAAATGTTAATGTTTTAAGGGCAACTGCATACAGTTAGCTTTGTAAGATAAGGTGCTTTGTGTAGTCTATGTAATGTATATGGTTACTGTCAAGATATTTGATCTACAACATTCTTTACTCATATTCTGCTTTAGAGACTCTGTAGTGAGTTACGTCTTTAGTTACTAACATTTGCCCTGTAGGGCTGTGACAGTTTGGTAAAACTTAAAATGTATAGGACTCTTCCAAGTGTGAGAGGAACACTGGGAAGAAATTGTGGATTGGTGAGAGTTGCATAAGAACCATCAGGGACTGAAGTAAGTCTGGTGGGTTAAGCCTCCCTCACATCATCTGCCTTTCTGCCCATCTAGCCTTCCATCCATCCACTCAGTGCACATTACTGACTGTCTTCCATGTACTCAAGCACAATGATAGTTTCTTAGAGTAAAGCACAATGATAGCTTCTTTTTTTCTTTTTAATTTTTTTAAGCTTTTTTTATTAATTAAAAAAAAATTAACAACAAACAAAGATTAAGATATTGTTCCACTGGGCGGCTGCCGTGGCTCAGCAGGCAGAGCTCCGACCTGCCGTGCTGGAGGTCTGGAGTTCGATCCCTGGTACCTCCTGCTCATATGCAAATTAAAAAAAAAAAAAAAAAAGATATCATTCCACTCTACATATACAATCAGTAATTCTTAATATCATCACATAGTTGCAGATTCATCATTTCTTAGAACATTTACATCAATTTAGAAAAAGAAATAAAAAGACGACAGAAAAAGAAATAAAATGATAACGGAAAAAAAAAAGATTATACATACCATACCCCTTACCCCTCGCTTTCATTTATCACTAGCATTTCAAACTAAATTTATTTTAACATTTGTTCCCCCTATTATTTATTTTTATTCCATATGTTCTACTCTTCTGTTGATATAGTAGTTAAAAGGAGCATCAGACACAAGGTTTTCACATTCACAGAGTCTCATTGTGAAAGCTATATCATTGTTCAATCATCATCAAGAAACATGGCTACTGGAACACAGCTCTACATTTTCAGGCA
>PVIY010030039.1:10001-31495 GCA_004026745.1 Myrmecophaga tridactyla
TTTTCTCTATTATTGTTTTATTTCTTTTTCTGATGTCTTTTTATTTCTTTCTCTAAATCGATGCAAATGTTCTAAAAAATGATGAATATGCAACTATATGATAATATTAAGAATTACTGATTGTATATGTAGAATGGAATGATATATTAATGTTCTTTTGTTAAGTTTTTTAATTAATAAAAAGTTAAAAAAAAAATCATTTAAGGAAAAAAGTAAATGGTGACCTTACACTCTTTCACCACTGAGACGATGTTAGCTGTGGGTTTTCATATATGCCTCTTATAATATTAAGAAAGTTTCCTTCTATTCCTATCTTCTGAAATGTTTTTATCAAGAAAGGAAGATAGACTTTGTCAAAGACCTTTTCCAAGACAACAGACATGATCATGTGGTTTTTCTCCTTCGACTTATTAACGTGGTACATTACGTTAATTAATTTGCTTGTGTTAAACCACTCTTGCAAATCAGGGAAAAACTCACTTGATCATGGTGTATAATTCTTTAATGTGCTACTGGATTCAATTTGCAAGACTTTGTTGAGGACTTTTACATACATATTCATAGGGGTGATTGGTCTTTAAACTTTTTTTTAATAACGCAATTTTATTGAGCTATATTCACTCACCATATAATCCACCCAAAGTGTAGAATCACTGGCTCACAATAATGTCCTACAGTTTTGTATTCCTCACAATCAATTTTACATTAATTTCATTACTCTAAAAATAAAAATTATAAAAAACAGAAAACCCAAAACATCCCATGCCCCTTATCGCCAATATTTTATTTTTTTGTTTTTATTACTCATCTACCCACACACTGAATAAAGAGAGTGTAAGTCACAAGGTTTTTACAATCACACAGTCACACAATAAAAGCTAAATACTTATACAATCATTATCAAAGATCAAGGCTACTGGATTACACTTCAACTTCAGGTATTTCCTTCTAGGTATTCTAACACACTAACACTAAATAATGAGACAGTAGTCATATCATTTGCCAAATTCTAGTTTCTCAGTTATATCTCCTCCCTCTTATTTGATCATTCTCTCAATTTTCAGGGATATCTGAGCAATGACCATTTCAACTTCTTTATGCTGGAAAGGGGTACTGACTTTTTGGGTAGAGGAATGAAACTGGTTGATGTTCTTAGAGAGACTAGTACCTGTGGGTTTCAGGGCTTATATAACATAGGAACAATCTGGAAGCATTAAGTTTTAATATAATAAACTTACTAAGACTAAATGTACAAATTTTAAAAATGTTTTTGCATGAGAAAGAACAAAGGGATGTCATTATTGGAGGGTGTTGAAAATAGATGGTAATTAATATTTTTAAATTTTAACTTATATGTGAGACTAAAGCAAAAAATGTTTAAGTGGTACAAACTTTATATTTTGACTAGTGCAGTTCCTAATATAACTTATGTGGACAGCTTAATTGAACACCATAAGTACAAGGACCCTTGAGTAGGGCATGATATTTTGTTGGTTTGTCCAGAGTGATACCCCAACAAATCCCAGAGTGATTTGAATAGTAAATAAAAAAGTGAATTTGAACAGTGAATAAAAAAGTATTTGCAAAGTTCCCTTGGGGGAATGGTGAGAAAGGGGAAAATTCAACTTCCCCAAGTTGAATTCTTGATATTCACAAGCAAGCAGTGGGGACAACCAAAGCAATAGGCTGAGTCCCCAATCTTGGGGTTTATTCAAATGAAACATAACCCGACAAAGAGTAGGTCAAGCCTACTTAAAATTAGGCCTAAGAGTCACCCCCAAGATAACCTCTTCTGTTACTCAGATGTGGCCTCTCCAGCCAACACAACAAGCAAACTCACTGCCCAGTCCCTGTCTACATGGGACAGGACTCCCAGGGGTGTGGACCTTCCTGGCAATGTGGGACAGAAATCCTAGAATGAGCTGAGACACAGCATCAAGGGATTGAGAAAACCTTCTCGACCAAAGGGGGAAGAGTGAAATGAGACAAAATTAAGTGTCAATGGCTAAGAGATTCCAAACAGAGTCGAGTGGTTATCCTGGAGGTTATTCTTATGCATTAAACAGATATCACCTTGTTAGTCAAGATGTAATGGAGAGGCTGGAGAGAACTGCCTGAAAATGTAGAGCTGTGTTCCAGTAGCCATGTTTCTTGAAGATGATTGTATAATGATATAGCTTTCACAATGTGACTGTGTGATTGTGAAAACATTTGTCTGATGCTCCTTTTAACTACCTTATCAACAGATGAGTAAAACATATGGAATAAAAATAAATAGTAAGGGGAACAAATGTTAAAATATATTTAGATTGAAATGCTAGTGATCAATGAAAGGGAGGGGTAAGGGGTATGGTATGTATGAATTTTTTTCTGTTGTCTTTTTATTTCTTTTTCTGAATTGATGCAAATATTCTAAGAAATGATCATGATGATGAATATGGGACTATGATGATATTGTGAATTACTGATTATATATGTAGAACAGAATGATCATAAGTTAAGAATGTTTGTGTTTGTTGTTATATTTTTTAATTAAAAATTAATTTAAAAAATAATAAACTTAGTAAGGAAAATGTTTATAGAGTCTTAGATAGATAGAGCCCAGGGTATTCTTTATGGTTTTCAGGAATACTGTTGCTTGGGGCTTGGCATACAGTAGCAATTTGCAGTATCTGGGTGAAGCTTACATTATAAGGGCAAAATATCAAAGCCAAATGTCAATTATGGGAGGCTATAAGGGAGGAGCATGGGATTCTTCTTGTTGTTGTTTCTCCTTTTTTTCCTCTTTTTCTTTCTTTGCAGAAGAAATGGAAATATTCTCATATAGATTGTTGTGATAAAAGCATAATTATGTGACTATACTTGGAGCGACTGATAGTATACTTAGGATGGATTGTATGGTGTGTGAATAAAACCACTTAAATGATAAATAGAAAGACAGAAGTGCTGAAGAAGATGTGGAAAAGAGATATACCTATTCCCTGTTTGTAGGGAAGTAGAATGGTGCAGTTTCTCCAGAGATCAGTGGCGTGGTTCCACAGGACGCTACATATAGGGTTGTCATGTGATACTGCAATCCTGTTATTAGGTATATATTTGGAAGAACAGAAAGCAGCAACATGAACAGATATTTGCACACTGGTCTATATGGCAACATTATTCACAATTTGCAATGGATGGAGGTAGCCTAAGGGTACATCAACTGATGAATGGAAAAGCAAACTGTAATCTATATATGCAACTAGGTGAATGAAACCTGAGGGCATTATGTTGAATGAAAAAAGCCAGAAATGACAAGACGAATACTATCATTTTCTTTTTCCACAGTATCTTTATCAGGTTTTGATATTAGGATGGTGCTGGCTTCATAGAATGTGTGAGGTAGTCTTCCGTTCTCTCAAATTTTTTGGTAGAGTTTGAGCAGGATAGGTACTAACTCTTTCTGAAATTATTATAGAATTCACCCATGAAAACATTTGTGGACTTTTCTTTGGTGGGAGGTTTATAATAACTGATTCAATCTCTTTACTTGTGATTAGTTTGTTGAGGTCTTCTGTTTCTTCTGGAATCAGCATAGGTTGGTTCGTGTTTTTAGAAAATTGTCCATTTCATCAAAGTTCTTTAGTTTGTTGGTTTACAGTTGTTCATGGTATCATCATATGATCTTTTTTATTTCTGTGGGGTCAGTAGAAATGCCCCCACTCTCATTTCTAATTTTGTTTATTTGCATCTTTTTTTTTTTGGTCAGCTTAGATGTGGGTTTGTCAATTTTATTGATCCACTCAAAGAACCAACTTTTGATTCTGTTGATCTATTGTTTTTTTTGTTCTCAATTTCATTTATTTCTGCTCTCGTAATTATTATTTCTTTCCTACTGCTTACTGTGAGATTACTTTGTTGTTCATTTCTAGGTCCTCCAGATGTACATGCAGGTCTTTGATTTTAGCTCTTTCTTCTTTATTAATGTGGCTATATATTTTCATCTCCACACTGCCTTTGCTGCATCCCTCAAATTTTTGACATTTTAATGTTTCTATTTTCATTCATCTCGAGAAAATTTACTGATTTCTCTCTCAATTTCTTCTTTGACCCACTGTTTAAGTGTGTTGTTTAACCTCCATAAATATGTGAATTTTTGAGTCCTTCACCTATTACTGATTCCCAGGTTAATTCCATTACAATTAGAGAAAGTAATTTGTATGATTTCAATCTTTTTAAATTTATTGAAACCTATCTTCTGACCCAATATGTCATCTTTCCTGGAGAATGATCCATGACCACTTGAGAATAATGTATATCCTGCTGTTTTGGGGTACAATGTTCTGTAAATGTCTGTTAGGTCTAGTTCATTTATCAAATTATCCAAGTTCTCTGTTTCCTTATTGATCCTCTGTCTATATGTTTTACCTATTAATGAGAGTAGTGTATAAAAATCTCCAAATATTGGGCAGGTCACGGTAGCTCAGCAGGCAGAGTTCTTTCTCTCCTGCCATGCCGGAGACCCAGGTTCAATTCCCAGTGCCTGCCAATGCAAAAGAAATAATAATAATAATCTCCAAATATCATGGTAGATACGTCTATTTCTCCCTTCAGTGTTGCCAGTGTTTGCATCATGTATTTTGAGGCACCCTGGATACGTGCATAAACATTTATGACTGTTATCTCTTCTTGGTAGATTGTTCCTTTTATTAATATATAATGTCCTTCTTTGTCTATTATAACAACTTCGCTTTTAAATTCTATTTTGTCTGATATTAATATAGCTACACCAGCTTTTATTTCTTAGTTGGTATTTGCATGGAATACATTTTTCCAGCCTATCTCTATCAACCTATTTCTATCTGTGGATCTATGATGAGTCTCTCACTGAGATCAGAAACAAGACAAGGGTGTCCACTGTCATAATGTTATTCAACATTGTGCTAGAAGTTCTAGCTACAGCAACTACACAAGAAAAAGAAATAAAAGGCATCCAAATAGAAAGGGAGAAGTAAAACTTTCACTATTTGCAGACGACATGACTGTATCTACAGCACCCCAAAAAGTCTACAACAAAGCTACCAGAGCTAATGAACAAGTTCAGCAAAATAGCAAGATACAAGATTAACTCGCAAAAATCAGTAGTGGTGCCTAACAGTCACTCCCAGGGAATCTCTTGTTGCTCAGATGTGACCTTTTTCTCTAAAAAAAAACTCACCGCCCTCTCCCCTAAATGGGACTTCCTCAAAATCAAATACTTCAGTGCTTCAAAGGACTTTGTTAAAAGGGTAAAAAAGCAATCAACCCAATGGGAGAAAATAATTGGAAACAATTTATCTGATAAGAGTTTGATATTCAGAATATACAAAGAAATCCTACAACTCAACAATGAAATGACAAACAACCCAATTAAAAAATGGGGAAAAGACATAAACAGACATTTTTCCAAAGAGGAAATACAGATGGCTAAAAAGCACATGAAAAGATGCTCAGCTTCACTAGCTATCAAGGAAGTACAAATCAAAACCACAATGAGATATCACCTCACACCTACTACAACGGCTGCTATTAAACAAATAGGAAATTCTAAGTGTTAGAGAGAAATGGGGAAATTGAACCACTTATTCACTGCTGGTGGAAATATAAAATGGTGCATCCACTGTGGAGGACAGTTGGAACGTTCCTCAGGAAACTAAATATAGAGTTGCCTTACGACCCAGCAATTCTGCCACTCAGGATGTACCCAGAAGATCTGAAAGCAGGGACAGGAACAGGCATTTGCACACTGATGTTTACAGTGGCATTATTCACAACTGCCAAAAAATGGAAACAACTCAAGGAGCCATCAACATATGAATGGATAAACAAATGTGGTATATTCATACAATGGAATATCATTCAGCAGTAAGAAGGAATGAAGTCCTGAAGCAAGGCACAACACAGATGAGCCTTGAGGACATTATGCTTAGTGAGATAAGACAGACTCAAAATGACAAATATTGTATGATCTCACTGATATGAGCTAATTATAACATATAAACCCATAAACATATACTATAGAATATAAATTACCAAGATACAGATTTTGGCTAAAAAATGTGGAGTGGCTGCTTAATATGTACAGAATGTTTAAACAGATTGAACTTAAAGTATTGGAAATGGACAGAGGTGACAGTAGTATATTATTGTGAGAATAACCAACAATGCTGAATGTGTGAGTGTGGTAGAAAGGGGAAATTTAGAGTTACATATGTCACAAGAAGGAAAGGTGGAGGTTAAACATGGGAATTATAACACAGTGAATCTTGTGGTAGGCAAAGCCCATAATTAACCGTACAAATCTAAAAAAAGTTCTTTCATGAACTAGAACAAATGTATAACACTATTACAAGGAGTTATTAATAGAGAGGTATATAGGGAAAATGTGCCTATTGCAAACTAAAGACTATAGTTAACAGTAATATTTTAATACTTTTTCATCAACAGTAACAAATGTACCACACCAATACTATGGGTCAATAATAGCAGGGGATAAGGAGTATTGGAGGCTTTGAGTCTTCATTTTTATTTTTCTTTGTTTTCTGGAGTAATGAAATGTTCTAAATTTGATCATGGTGATGTAAACACAACTATGTGATCCTATTGTGAGCCAGTGATTGTATATTTTGGGTGGTTTCTATGGTGTGTGCATATATCTCAATAAAATTGCATTTTTACAAAATGGTCAAAAATCTTGAATAGACATTTTTCCAAAGAGGATATACAAATGGCTAAAAACACACGAAAAACTTTGCTTAACACTACTATTACGAGGTAAATGCAAATCAAAACCACAATGAAATCTCACACCTACTAGAACGGCCACTATTAAACAAATCAGAAACTACAAGTGTTGGAGAAGATGTGGAGAAACTAAAACACTTATTCACTGCAGGTGGGAACGATTTGGCCGTTCCAAAGGAAGCTAAACACAGAACTGCCATATGATCAGACAATTCTGCTAGTAGGTATATACTCAGAAGAACTGAAAGCAGGGATGTGAACAGTTATTTGAACATTGATGTTCACAGTGGCATTGTTCCAATTGCCAAAAGAGGGAAACAACCGAAGTGTCCATCAACTGATGAATGGATAAACAAAATGCGGTATAGATAGATAGATGATGGAATAGTTATTCAGCTGTAAGAAGAAATGAAGTCCTGATGCATGGGACAACATTGATGAACCCTGAGGACATTATCTTGAGTGAAATAAGCTAGACACAGAAAAGGACAAATGTTGTATGGTCTCACTAACATGAACTAATTATAATGGGCAATCTTTTGGAGCCAAAATCTAGAGTATAGGTTACCAGGAGATAGAAAGAGGATAGAGAATGGGGAGCTGATGCTTAATTTGCACGGAATTTTTAATGAGGTTGATTGTAAATGTTTTTGCAAATGGATAGAAATGATGGTATCACATTACTGTAAGGATAACAGTGGGGAACTATAGGTATGATTATGGTTGAAAGGAGAAGTTTAGGGTTGGGTATTTTACTAGAAGGAAAGCTAGAGGATAAAACATGAGACTATATAATATAGTGAACCCTGTTGTGAATAACAACTGTGCTTAACTGTACAAATATAAGAATGTTCCTACATGAACGGGAACAAATGTAACTGACTTTTACAAGGTGCTAGTAATAGGGTGACATCCAGGGGGAAGAAAATACAACTAATACAAACTATAGACTACAATTAACAATAACGCTGTAATATTTTTGCATCAATTATAACAAAGGCACTATACCAACACTAAGTCTCAATAAGGAGTACGGAATTTTTTTTTTTTGGAGCAATGAGAATCTTCTCAAATTGAGTGTGGTGATGAATGCACAATTCAGATTATACTGAAAACCTTGGACTGTACACTTTAAATGGATATGTGGTTTGTGAATAAAACTATTTTTTTAATTAGCGTCTCTTACAAAGATACCTCTTGTCAGTCACATATCTTTACCTAATAGACATTTCTTTTGTTTATTTGTCAACTCAAATCCAAAGTCATAATCTTCCCAAACCCCAAACCCCCCCAGGAGAAAACAAGTAAACAAAACACAAATCTCATTTTTGCCAACAAATTAAATTAATTTTCTAAAAAATAAAATAAAAAATATGAATGCGGGATGGTACGACAATGGCTCAGTGGTAGAATTCTCGCCTGCCATGCCAGAAACCCAGGTTTCATTTCAGGTGCCTGCCCATGCATAAAAATATATTCATATATATATATGAATGTAAAGAGATAACAAAATTCTCTTAAAATAAAGTGGGTTTTTTCCCTATTGAATTGGCAACAATTTTACTGTATGATAATACCCAGTGCTGGTAAGTGAGTAGATAAATGGGCACTCCCACTGGTGTCAAAGTAAACTGGTGGTAATATAAAGTATGGCAACACAAATATATATAAATTCTGTGATAATTTTGTAATATTTATTAAAATGTAATACAAATTGTTTTAAGCTTCAGTAATTTCAATAAAAAATGATCCCCTAGTTTGAGAAAACCTTCTTGACCAAAAGGGGAAGAAAGAAATGGGACAAAATAAAGTGTCAATGGCTGAGAGATTTCAAACAGAGTCGAGAGGTTATCCTAGAGGTTATTCTTACACATTATATAGCTATCATCTTTTTATTAAGATATATTGGAGAGGCTGGAGGGAAGTGCCTGAAGATGTAGAGCTGTGTTCCAGTAGCCATGTTTCTTGAAGATGATTGTATAATGATATATAGCTTTTGCAATGTCACTATATAATTGTGAAAACCTTGTGTCTGATGCACCTTTTATCTACAGTATGGAAAGATGAATAAAACATATGGATTAAATATAAGTAAATAATGGGGGAAAAAATGTTAACATAAATTTAGTAGATTGAAATGTTAGTGATCAATGAAAGGAAGTGGTAAGGGGTATAAAAAAATAGGGAAAACAAAGGCTAAAATATATTGGGTGGATAGAAATACTAATACTCAATGAGAGGAAGGGGTAAGGGGTATGGTATGTATGAGTTTTTTTCTTTTTTCTTTTTCTGAATTGATGTAAATGTTCTAAGAAATGGTCATGGTGATTAATATACAACTACGTGATGATACTATGAGTTACTGATTATATACCAAGAATGGAATGATTATACGGTAAGAATGTTCATGTTTGTATGTTGTTATGTTTTAAAAAAATTTTTTTAAATGGTCCCCTATACAAATCATGTTCACTTCAGAACTATTTACATTAGTAAAACCCTGGAAATAACTAACTGTATATTAGTGGACTAAGCTAGTCAATTAGAGTATAATCACATCACGGACTACTATACAGCCATCAGGAAATGCACACCAGGATGCATTAAAATGTTAAAATCTTTTAATATATATTATTAAATGAAAATAGCAAAGCACAGAACAGTATGCATTTCATGATGCCAAAGGTCAAAAAATAATATGTATGTATATACATTTCTTTATTTCTTGAGAAGAATTTTTTAAAAACTTAATAGTGTTGACCTATCGAGAAAAGGGGCAAAGGAAAGATTCTTTATTCACTTCACTTGTTTACAGCCTAAATTCTCTAACCTTATGCAAATAGTTTTTCTTAAGTAATCTGGTCCCACATATTTCCCTTTTGTGTACTTCTCTGTATAAAAACAAACAATTACTGTATTATTAAAAAATAAGAATGCTGGGTGGGCCACGGTGGCTCAGTAGGCAGAGTTCTCGCTTGCCATGCCGGAGACCCAGGTTTGATTTCCGGTGCCTGCCCATGCAAAAAAATAAAAATTAAAAATAAGAATGTTTTAAATGTCCTCTTACACCCTATTACTAATTTTAAAGGAACAAATATTGATGACAACTCTTTCTTCTAAGAACAAGCTATAATAAATGGTTAATTTCTCATGTCTGTAACATAAAGACAAATATTCAAGGTGATTTAAAGTTTGATGCTCTAAGATGCTACAAATGGATAAACCAGAAAACCTGAAAATATTCTAGTTTTAGAATATTTTTGATCTTGAGTTGTGCCACAGGAAGAGAAAAAAATTTAATACTTAAAGTGCTATCTTAAACCTTATTCTTTAGAGTCCTACAATATTTCTTTACAGTGACAAAATCAAAGTCTAGATTTATGAGCAGAATACCTTATGAAATACAGTTGTATGACTCTTTAAGAGAAATCCTCTCCAACTTACAAAGCAAGCAAAGAAAAATGGAGAAAAGGATTCAAATAAATTTAAAATTCTAGTACACAAAATATTTATTTTAAAATAGTGAAATTCATGTTTCATTAAGAAATCAACAAAGTATAATATGGTATACTTATATTTAAACTGAAGAAGAACCCAAACTTCAAATCATTTCAACATACACCAGAAAAAAACTCATTTAAAACCTGCAATTAAGTAATACAAGACCAAAAAAAAAGGACATATAAGAAAGAAGTTCAGTATTACTAAAATATTTTAAGCACACCAAATAAAACTATATACTTAAAAGACATTAGCTTTTCTTTACCCCCTGCAAAGGGAGCTCCCAGTGTTCTGAGCTTCTGAGTTTACACAGTGGTGACTGAACATGAATATCTTCTGGTTTTGGGTTTAGCCTCCTTGTTATCCGAAACTAGAATGAGAAAATTATCAAGTTAATGGAAATAAAAACATGTAAGAGCTGAATCAGATAACAGAACCTGCATTAATATTTTGCTATTTGTTTTAAAGAGTTCTAAATTCAGTATTTAATTTATAGGCAGTCAAATAAAATGTAATTTTACAACAGAAAACACAATAAAATCCTTTCACTGAATATAAAGGTAGACACATAAAGTACCACAACAGCTTCTTAAGTATTTTTTGTCTGAAGTTTCATCTTTCAGTCTAATCTTTCAAATGCTATCCTCAGAGTTCTCAAGTAAACAAACCTAATTATGGCTATAATACTTAACATACAACAACAGCATACCATCACTTACAGATAAAACTCTTTATAATCTGTGTTCCTTCACATCACTCACACAGTGAAAAATCTATACATCAACCACAATGAGTTACTCAAACTTCCCCTTACATGTCATCATTTTCTTTCATACCTTTGAATACACTGCTCCCTCAGCCTAGAATGTCCTTCCTTCTATTTCCCCCTCATGAAATATTCTGCTCAAAAGTATTTCCTTATCCACACAACCGCCACCTCCATACCAAGGCATTCCTTTCCCTGGGTATTAGTACTTGGTATGTTTGTATTACCTTATTTATATTATATAAATCATACTATATTATAATTATTTGTCTACATGTCTGTCTTCTCCAGACTGTGGAGCTGCTTAAAGAGAGAACCCTATCTTATTCACCTTTTTGTCTCCAATAGACTAAATAAACGAATGAATGTTTGGGTTGCAGAGACAAGTTTGAAATCATTTGTTTAAATTTAGATATCTTAACTTTAACAATGAAAGAAAGTTTTAAAGGATGGTAACCCTTCAAGTTCAGCCTACAAGCATTAATATATAATAAGCATTATATCAACTACAACCAATAACAATCCATAAAATCATTTCTATGAGGGGAAAGCACACATCAGGAAGATAAAATGAATTTAAAGAATGTATATCTCAATTCTTCTATTCCTCTAACATCCCTGAGGGATGATAATTCTCCTGAGCACCAGTAATTTGTCAATTATATAAACCTATTTTGTATAAAAAGCCACCTCTTTTTAATTCTTTATCTGCAAAAGAAAATGTTACCTCTAAATCAACCACTCCCTTCATATTCTTAATTAGGGAACAACAGTTGCTTTCAAGAAACTAAGGCAAAGACTTCAGTCTATTCACACACCTGGATCCTTTCTAAATAGATTATAATAGCTTAGATTACACAGAGAGACTAAACAGAGACAGAGATGCTAAGAAGCTCCCAGATATTTGACTCTTCCCAGTACAGATACCAGGTAAGCCTTATGATGATTACAGACCTACAACCTCCAAACCAACTGAAATGACTCCAAGTGGAGAAAAGGTATCTCCAATTGAACCCTGCCCACACTGTAGATCTTGAACAAAATAAGTTTGAACCACTAAAATTTGGGGTAATTTATTAAGGAATCGTAGTAATAAACTAATGAGATACTAGGTTCAAAACGGTAGGAGAAAAAAAAATGGAAGGAGAGCAACTGAGATTTTCCAAGTGTTAGAGCTAAGTATAGATATCAAGTATTCCAACTTTGTAAGACTGGAGATGTCATCTATGGGAGATTTTATATTTTTTCACAGATTTTTTTTATCATTTTACCTATGAGTGCCTTAGAACTAATGTCAATGAATTATTTACCCTAATAAATATTCATGTATCAAATACTTCCATTAGGGCGGACACAAAATATAATCTACCTCACTTTGAAAAGGGCAGTTCTCTACACAAAGTATAAACACATATGTAGTCTGGATATTTATAAAAACTCTAACCCAGTATCAAAAGCCTTAAAAATGTTCATATATTCTTATTCAGTACTTGTACTTCTAAGAATTTATCCCAAAAAA
Organism: Myrmecophaga tridactyla; assembly: GCA_004026745.1. Taxonomy (NCBI): domain Eukaryota; kingdom Metazoa; phylum Chordata; class Mammalia; order Pilosa; family Myrmecophagidae; genus Myrmecophaga; species Myrmecophaga tridactyla. The sequence goes on from PVIY010030039.1 coordinate 22,550, forward strand.
ATAAAATAAAATTATATACAAATATTTATGAACAGGGATTTAGACTAAGTCATTATCTTTAACATGGAAAACCCAGAAACAATTGCAATTAAACAAAATTATAGTAAAGCCGAACAATGAGATAATATACATTGTTATTATTAAATAACATATTCCAGAAGAATATTTAATGACATAAGAAATTGCTTCCAACATAAAAAGTGGAAAATAAAAGCATGTATACAGATGAGCCCTCTTTTATAAAGCAAAAAATATTCACATATAGAAAAAAATACATAGAAGGTGTGGTAGTTAGGTTCAGGTGACAACTTGGCTAGGTGAAGGTGCCTAGTTCTATTGCTGGGGACATGAGCCAATGGCACATGAACCTTATCTGTTGCTGATTACATCTGCAGTTGGCTAGGAGGCCTGCCTGCTGTAATGAATGATGTTTGATTTAATTGGCTGGTGCTTAAGTGAGAGAGCTCAATGTAGCACAGCCAAGCAGCTCAGCATGCCTCATCTCAGTACTTGCAGTTCAGCCCAGGCCTTTGGAGATGCAGAAGGGAATCACCCCAGGGAAAGTTGTTGGAACCCAGAGGCCTGGAGAGAAGGCCAGGGGAGATCACCCTGTGCCTTCCCACATAAGAAAGAACCTCAGTTGAAAGTTAGCTGCCTTTCCTCTGAAGAACTATATGTTAACTAAATAAATCCCCTTTTATTGAAAGCCAATCTGTCTCTGGTGTGTTCCAGCAGCTAGCAAACTAGAACAGAAGGATACACACCAAAATGTTTAATAGCGATTGTGCCAGTTTGAAAGGATGTTTGCACCTAGAAAAGTCATGTTTTAATCCTAATTCCATTTTGTAAAGGCAGCTGCTACTTCTAATCCCTATTCAGTACTGTATGTTTGAAACTGTAATTAGATCATCTCCCTGGAGATGTGACTCAATCAAGAGTGGTTGTTAAACTGGATTAGGCAGAGATGTATCTCCATTCGTTTGGGTGGGTCTTGATTAACTTACTGGAATCCTATAAAAGGGGAAATATTTTGGAGAATGTGAGGGATTCTGAGAGAGCAGAACGACAACACCAGAAGCAGAGAGTCCACCAGCCAGTGATCTTCGCAGATGAAGAAGGAAAATGCCTTCCAGGGAGCTTCATGAAACAGGAAGCCAGGAGAAAAAAAGCTAGCAGATGACACGGTGTTTACCACATGCCTTTCCACTTGAGAGAGAAACCCTGAACTACATCGGCCTTCTTGAATTAAGGTATCTTTCCCTGGATGCCTTACATTGGACATTTCTAAAATCTTGCTTTAATTGGGACATTTCCATGGCCTAAAAACTGTTAAATTGCAACTTCTTAAATTCCCCTCTTTAGAAGCCATTGAATTTCCTGTATATTGCATTCCAGCAGCTAGCAAACTAGAACAGTGATTATCTCTGAGTGGCAGGATGACAGGTGATTTTTATGGTCATTTTTGTGTTTTCCTATAGTTTCCAAATGTCTTATTTTTTAATAGGACCATCATGCAATTATTAAAGGAAGGAGACAACTAAACACAAAGTTCCAGAAAAATATCTGCTGCAGCTTCCTTTTCAATAAATTCTAGGTCTCAATATCCCTAATACTGTATATGAAAGGCCAGCAGATTTCAACTCTGTCAACTGTTTCTATACTCATTTTCTTTCTAACAATAAATACATCAAAAATAATGTAAACTTTTTTACAACATTTTGATCTAAGACAAATTTTAATCATTGTGTCAACTGTGTTTAACAAAGACTCTAAGTTTTTACTGGATCTGCAAAGCCTGTACTATAATTCTACTACAAGAATCAGAACAACAGGCATAATTTCCTAATACTTTCAAGATTTAAATTTAAACTTTTAATACAAAAATAAGTTCTAAAACCCCTTCCCTTCAACTTATACTTAAATCCAACAATAACTTCTGAAAAAAAAGAGCTTAATAACAAAACCAAAAATATTTTATCACACATTTACTAAAATTCACATGGGTATTATTAAATAAATTCTTCAGATCAGTTCACTCCGTTACTTCAAGGTTCATTTTATGCCTAATTCATTGTGGTAAACCTTCGAAAGAAAATGCTACCAAAGGCAATTAATCCAGAATAAAATATGGTAGATTCTATTGACAAGTTATATTTTGCTAACATATGTTCTTTAAGCTGTTTATGAACTTATGGCAATGACTTAACAAAAGAAGATAAAAATCTTGTTTCTCAGTTTTCAAAATAGAGCATCAACATCCCATGTATAAATCCAAAGAGTATTAGAATACCCAAAGTATCTGCACTCCTACTTCACATGTATCCAGATCACTCAATCTTGAATTATCTACCATTTAGTGTCAATAAAAAGCCCAGGAAAAATTTAGTACATAATAATGTTCCAAAAACTTAGGATGACGATTGCAGCACCATCTATAACAGAAAAACAAAACTAAAACCACTCAAAGGTATACTGATAAGAGAGAGAAGGAACCTTCATGTTGTGCAAAAAGAAAGAGTGAATTCAAAATAGGTAATGTTGAGAAGAACATGAAGATTTTTGTTCAGAAGTGTGACCAGTGCCATTCCATGGAAAAAGGAGGCAAGTACAAGACTGGGCCAAATTTTCATGGTCTGCTTGGGCAGAAGTTTCTTACACAGATGCCAAAAAGAACAAAGCTATCACTTGGGGGAGGGGAGACATTAGTGGGGTACTTGGAGAATGCCAAGAAGTACATCTCTGGAGCAAAAATTATCTTTGTTGGCACTAAGAAGGCAAAAAAGGGCAGACTTGATAGCTTATCTTTAAAAAGCTACTAATGAGTAATAATTGACCACTGTGTTATTTATTACATAACATAAAAATCTTGAGAATTTTTTTATATGTACCATATTTAAATTGAGCCCATGTTCCAGCATTCAGATCATGAATGGTTGATGGAATATTTTTGTTCAACAGTCTTGAATCAAATAAGATTGGCTCATAGTTCATGGATATGATCAAGCTTTTTGAACTTTGATAGTAATTCTGGTTAAGCAAGTGCTATCATTAGTTCTCCCTTCTAAATATATAACTGAATTGAGGCTAGGTTGAATTAGTAGTGTTCGACTTTTCACAAAATGATGAATGCCAACTCACAACCAGTAGGAGATTGGTTTTATATTCAGATATATATAACTGGTTTTATGACAATATCTCATAGAATAAGACAAGACTCATCTATGTTTCAATTGCTATTCATCAGCCTAAAGGCAATGCTGAAAATAAGATTGCTGTGCCGACATTATCATTTTGGGTCTTAATCTTAACTATGTCATTCTATTTAAAATACCCTGTATCTGAAATATTGCCTTTTAATTAATAAAAGGCATTCTGATATTGAACATTTCTCAAATTTTATAGATAATCTGTAAGGTTGGATGTTTCTGAAAATCAGTGTGACAAGATAAAGTAGCAAGTTAAATTCTGCTTTTAAATTCTTTACTATCTGAGTCAGATTAAGTTGTAATTCAGGGTTGTCTTTAAACTGCTATTCAAAACCACATAAAATTGTAGAGCCATTCTATATGTGTGATCGAGAATGGTGCTTTTGCCAATTTATTACAAAGATTAGGGGTAGCAGAGACAGACCATTAGCACAAGTTTGTAAATTATGTGATCATAAAGTTAAGATGATACAAAAAAAAAGACACAGACCATGAGTTTTTTGAATGTGCTTGATATAATGAGTAATGCCAAAATTGTAACAGTTAAAAAGCTAAGTAACCCTAAATATCCCCACACAGCAACAGTACTATATATGGTGTTAGACTGTGTTTACTTGGTCTTCTAAAACCATTTGAACTAGGATAAAAAAAATCAATAAATCTCTTCTCATGTCCTTGAACAAAATGAGAACTGCAGCATTTATACCAAAAGTGGGTAAAAAAATGTGTTCTGGTCAGTTTTGTGGTACATAGCTGTACAGTTAAGTACTAAATTATGTCATACACATTCCACACACATTTAGAGTAGCCTTGGAAATTTTATAGATAGTAAACTTGAACTAAGCAATAAAGAATGGTTGAGAGAAATTCTCAGGGAAATAAATCTACATTGGTCGAGTGTATAAATAAATCTATACTGGTCAACCCAAAGATGGGTCAAGAGTACCATCTTTGTGGTGCAGTGAAGAAGGAGGGGCTGGTTTCAAAGGTGATGTGAATGATTAGATTGTCCTTCAAGTCTTGGCAAAATAATTTGTAATGTGGGTCTTATTTTCAATCATAGGAAAAATGAGAGAAAGCAAGAAAATCAGTGTAGAGATACAAGCAGAAACAATTTGGGGAGGTAAAGGAAGGCCTGGTATAATTCAGATTTTAAGTCCTGGTCCAATGTTAATGGTGGGAAATTCTATCAGAAATAGTGCCTTTGTAACAGAGGACTTACACAAATTAATGCTATTCAGAGGCAGTATAGCAATGAATATATAAGGGATGTATCTGGACCAATGTAGAAAGACTTGAAGGTTAGAGAGTTAATTCTTGTTTTTATGTATTCTAGAAATGATACAGAAAAAGATGGATACAAAAACTTTGCTTGATCTTTAGAGTTAATGGGTCTTTCATCTTGATTTGCAAATTCAAAAATCTGATTTTATCTCTTAACCAAGAACTAATCAAGCTCTGGTGATTTAGCCATTACAAAAGAGCACTGTTTAATTTTTTTTACAAATTGGAAATATTTTTCTCATACTACTATGCCTCCTACATCAATTAAGGCCAATGGTGGCACAGATAATTTCTGTATACCTGCTGTATTCTAGGCTAGTGTTACGCAAATAAGTACCTCTAGTGATTTATGACGGATATAGTCTTGTAGGTAATTCAAGAGATACTATTGAAGGTACCATAGGAAATGAGAAAAGGGGGCATTTCTAGCTGTAAGTGGTAAAATGCCCTCTTAGAAATAAGGAAATGGGGTCAAAATTTTGTACTGTATTCCCCTGTATCTTGATTCTTAGGGCTCTATGCTAGGTGGCTTGATGAATAGTATCAAAAGTGGGAAATTGATGTATTCAAGAGGTGTTTCTTCTAAGTGCTACCTACAATCAATTTTGTCAAGAAAACAGCACTGTCCAACAGAACTTTCTGTGATGATGGATATCTTCTAGACCTACAACATCCAATAACGTAGCCCATAAGCACATGTGGTTAGTAAGCCTTTGAAATGTGGCTACATGACTGAGGAACTGAATTTTAATTTTATTCTAATTTAAATGTACATAGCCACACGTGGCTTGTGGCTACTATATTGACATCACAGGTCTAAAACTAAAGCCAGGGGATCTGAAACAAAAGTGCCCTCCTCTGGACTCTTACTTTATCTACATTATCTAGGACTCTTGCAAGTATACTATAAAGCCTTTCAGAATACCGCTTCAATTTCCTATCTCTAAACATGATGTACTCACCACCTCTATAAGTTTACCATATTTTTTTAAGATTACAGTTTATTTTAGGTAGATGACATTCTGCTGGTAGTTAGGGATACAACTTTTTGTCATCCTTTTTCTGTACTTTTCTCCAATTTCTTTTTTGACATTATATTTTACATTTTAGCTTTGACCTCTGAAGTGTTGTAAACTGAAAAGGATGTGACCAAATTCACATGGCTTTCTAGGAAGATGCCTTGAGCGGCGTGCCCTTAGTGAAATTACTAAACAATGGTCTGGCCCGCCACGGTTGACTACACCCAGGTGATTTTATATTGGTCAAACTCTCAAGAGCAAACCAAAAATGATTTTACTTAAAATGTGGAATATTCAATTCCAGTGATGGGCTCTTTTGGCTCCCCTGCCTTGTAAAAGGATACCTTGAAAGTCAAGTAAGTAGGATGTTGCTGATTAGAGCTATAAATCATACAGGCAGAACTGATGTCTGACAGCAAACAAATACAGCTTTACAGTGACCAGAAAATTTGTCTCCCAAATGATTCTTCTCTAAGCAGTGTGGGTACACCCTGAGCCTGCTTTTTTGTATCCCCTAAATGAACATTGTCCTGGTGTTTAGATATGTAAGCATATAATACAAAGTATTAAGTTTCTGTTTGCTCAATAATAGCTGAATTTCAGGCTGCCTTAATTGAACTGTGGGGTATTTGAAAACTCCCATTATGCCCTCAGACTATCTCTTATTTCACTCAACCAAACAGATTTACTGTGTTTATGATTAGTTTATTTCTCAAAGAGCAAATCTCCTTATAAATCACCAAGAGACAAAATTATACTTTTCCATACACAGAAGAACACAATGATAGCGAGCCAATGTGTGAAGACTGAAATATTGTTGACAGTTTTCAGAACTGGCCTAGCAAAAATGACAAGACATGGACTGACCAACTTTGGAGAAGTCAGAATGCTGGAACTGAGAGAGGACCTAAAAATTTTGTACAATCCAACTATGCCATTATACAGATGAGAGGTGAAATATATCTGAACTAGGATCATACAGCTGATGAGCAATGTATATTAAACCAGAACCAAGATATCTAACTCCAACTGTATCTTGGTCTAAATCTCCTTTTCTCACACATTATAATGGGCATCTTTCTTTTTGCTTTTTCTTTTATTCATTAGAAATGTGGCTATGTTCCAAATTGGAGCCATTAAATATGTGTCTACAGCTTGAACAGCATACTTTGAAAATGGATGATTGCCTAGTTTATTGTATTTTCTGTGGTAAATGGAGAGAATACTGGGATTGTTGATTCCAAAACTGGAGGAGGAAAAATATAAGATGAGCCTAGAATATTGTGTGGTATCAGAAAATGAAGAAGTGCTCGAGAAAAGGAAAGGGCATGAGAAAAGGGCACAGGACCAAATCTGATGCTTTAGAATATGTCAAGCCACTAAAATTCTTGTCTTATCAAATGAGATTTTATTAAACCATAATGAAATAATAGTTGGATTTTTAAACTTAAGGGCAGGCCTTGGCATTTATTCCATTTTAGTTCTATTCTCTTAGATTTGATCAACATTTCCAGCCAGTCAAGACATTTTTTAGTTCCTCGTTTTATCTTCCAAAGAATTAGGTACCTTTTCCACCTTCACATTACTTGAAAATTTGACAAAATGGCATTTTTTTTTTCCCTATGCAAGTCATAGGTCAACATGTTTTTGAAACAGAACCAAGGACAGAGTCCTTCAGCATACTACAAAAGACTTCCCTTCTTGGTCAACAGGATCTGAATCTGATTATTTGTAACAATTACAGATCCACCTAACTATCTTTGCATCCAATCCATTTGTGAAGATATGATGCATGACTCCCCTCCCCATGGTGAGATCACTTCTTTCCTTTTTGTCTTCTTTCTAAAAAGCAGTTTTACTGAGATATATTCACCTACCATACAATCCATCCAAAGTGTACAATCAATGGCTTTGTGTATATTCACAGAGTTCTGGACTCATCACCACAATCAATTTTAGAACATTTCCATTACTCCAAAAAGAAAAAGCCTTTAACAATATACCCTTTAACAATCACCTCTCAATCTCTATCCTTCCCTGGCCCTACACAACCACTAATCTATTTCTATCGCTATACACTCATTTATATTTATATTTTATATAAATGAAATCCTACAATATGTAGTGCATTCTTTCTGGTTTCTTTCACTTAGCATAATGTGTTTTTTTTAATTAGATAAGCTGTAGATTTACATAAAATTCATGTAAAAAACACAACATTCCCATATATACCCCTACTGTTGACACTTTGCATTAGTATGGTATCTTTGTAATAACTGATGAAAGAATATTAAAATATCACCCTTAACTATAATCCATAGTTACAATAGGCATCTTTTCCATATATTACCCTTTCTAAAATCTGCTTTTTAGAAAGAAGACAAAAAGGAAAGAAGTGATCTAGGGATCTCACCATGGGGAGGGGAGTCACGCATCATATCTTCACAAATGGACTGGATGCAAAGATAGTTAGGTGGATCTGTAATTGTTACAAATAATCAGATTCAGATCCTGTATTACCTTATATTAGTGCCATACATTTGTTATAATTCATGAAAGAACATTCTTGTATTTGTACTATTAACCCCAGTCCATCATCCGCAACAGGGTTCACTGTGGTATACAGGCCCATGTTCTATCTTCTAATTTTCATTCTAGCAACACACATGACCCAAAACTTCCCCTTTCAACCACATTCACATGTATAATTCAGTGCTGTTAATTATACTCACAATAATGTGCTACCATCACCACCATTCATTTCCAAACCTTTCCTGGTCAGATCACAACTGATTTGTGTTGTTGAATTCAGTACTGAGCAATTTAAGAATACACTGATAAATACAGGACATCTAGAGAAATACAACCAGGAGGTGGAAAAGACTTTAAAAAACAATCCATCATATGCGAGTAAAGAAAAGCTGAATTATTGAATTGCTGGAGAAGATTTGGGGGTGGGGGAGTAGAAGAATGTTAGTTGAAAGAAGATTCTTCAAAGATCCAAACTAGGACCAAAGAACGCAATTTACACAAAGACAAATTTCAGATTAATATAAGGAAGAACTTAAGCCTGTCTAACAATGAAAGGGATTGTTTTGTGAAGTCATTTACTCTGGATTGATGGGGATATTCAAGCAGAGACTATGATATTTCTTGCTAGATAAAATAGAAGAGCATAAGATAAATGATCTTCGCAGCCAATTCTGGGTTTCTAAAAATGTACGTTTTTTTAATAAAATGAATGCATAACTTACTTGTGATTTATAATGTTTAAAAACAAGATGTGTGTGTCTTTTATTTCTTTGCTTTGTATATATGTTATATTATACAATAAAAAAGTTAAAAAAAAATACATTGGAATTCTTTCAATACAGAATATATCCTAGTATTCTAGGAAGCTGGGATTGAGCTGGTGAAGGAGTCCAGCAGAGTGATTA
>PVIY010030040.1:0-31404 GCA_004026745.1 Myrmecophaga tridactyla
GGATGCCTTTCTGCCTTTGAACTGAACCCATCCTTCTTCCCTCCCTCCTTCCTTCCTTCCATTGTTTTCCCTCCTTTCTCTTTCCTTTTTTTTCCCTCACTACTTCTTCATAGGGATAAAGGGTACATACTCACTCCCAGGAGTCAAATGAGCTTTGATTTTCTGGGGAATCTACCTTATGTGAGGCAGAGAGAATGAAAACAGAAGAGATTTTTTAGGTGAGTGGCTGCCAGGGAAGTTGATCTTTTTCCCCAAAAGATATTTAGACCTGCTTCCCCTATCAACACAATCCAGTTCCACAAATGGACTTGTTGTGCATTTAATAGGTACCTGTTGAAAAATGCCCCATGCAAGGCACTGTGCAAGGCACAATGATAATGAAATGTGATGTAATCATAATAAAATGAGGCCAAAACAGGAAGGGAAGATATTAGAGGAAAGTAGCAAGCAGATGTTAAAAGGAAAGAGTCAGTATTTCCCTTTACTGTTTGTACTAAAGAGGATAATCAGGTACTTCTGATTACTGTCAATTTAAGAAGATGGATGGTAAATAATCAAGACCTTAATTAAATGGTGAAAATATTGATAAACAGACCTAGAATTAAAATGGTTAGCACAGTTCTAACATAGAAGCTTTAAATTGTTCTATAGCCCAGGAATGATGGAAATTGCTTTATAGATTTTCCATATCAAATAACATTTTTTTCAAACTCCTGAAGACAGGGTGAAACTGAGAGGAGGTACCAAACAGAATGAGTTTATCTTCTAAAAATGAGATTATCATTTAAATTCTCTATAATTCAAGAAACAGTATAAATGTGGTCACACATCCTAAAAAAATGTATACACCTATAGCCAGGGTTTGAAAACTAAGACCAAGACCTATATGTACAGTTTTAAAACTTTACTCACAAAACCCAGTTGTTTTGCCACTGCTGGTCCTTTATTTGGCATTGTCTGATTATGTTAAAGCTGAGCAGGTGTTGCCATTAAAGAAGCTGGAGTTGGTGGGGCAGAGTCTTTGGTATGCCAACTGGTGTACATGACCCCAAGGTCACTTATGTAAGCTAATGAATATTTTCAGTGTCCTGGATTCCTGGTCTGGAGATTGTACTTCAGAGGCCAGCTCATTTTACAGCTCACTCAATCTTTTGAGAGGGAATAAATATAGAACACATGGTCCTTTCCTCATCCTTTTTTCAGTTGAATTTAAAAACAAAACCTGAACACTTACCCATTTTCAGAACACAACTGAAATTGCCCCACACTTCTATGTTGGCTTTGTATTAGGGTTCCTTTTTGGACATGCCTCATCTTGCCTCTGTATTTAACAACTTTGGATCTCTTTCATGTCCCCAACTGCAGATCTGAAAGTGATGGCTTTTCATTTTGCATGCCCGTAATAAATGATTAACAAGAGAATGAATAGAAGCAATCAACGAATAACTGAAAAAATAGCATCTTGGAATAGTAAAATTGAAAATTAGGAACTATCTACAAAAGTCAGGACACACCACTGGGATGTGATCTCTTAATAGCAATGCACATTTCAACATCTGTGCTATAAATGCAAGAGGGGGCACGCACATTTTCATTCAGATGCACTCTTTCAATTTGTGGGCTCTGTTATGTGCAGGGTGCAGTGATAGCTGTATTTCAAATCTCTACCTTCACACCTCTCACTGCTGTCAACCTCTTTCCCAATGATTTGTGTCCTTTTTTATTGTTCTACTTGGAGCCATGCCAAATGCCAGGATCAGATACCCCAATCTCACCAAACCCTTGGGTGACAGGACAGAAATCAGACTTGGTAGAAAGGTCTGTGCTCATAATGTGGGAAAGGAAATGGCTTACCTGTCTCCGTGGAAACGTGCACACTTTCCAATTGTTGCTGAATAAATGAAAGTTGTGTTCTTACTTCACAGATTCCAAATTCAAGCAAACCTAGCAAAGTTTCTCTGGGTCAGTGCATTGAGAAATTGTTAAAAGCAGGAGACTTTGCAGTGCATTTTTGTGGCTGTAGAGAGACTCAAGGGGTGGCAGATAATATTTTATTTCTGGTTTGTTTCCAGTCCCATCTTTTAATCACATAACTCACTAAAAATACCCTCTAGATAGTACCTGCAAAATTACTAAGAAACACTCAATTTTTAAAATATAAAGTTATTGAGTACAACTGCTTCAGGAGTTAATTAATTCCTTTAAGAATAATTAGATAATTAATCAAACTAAACAATGAAGACTAAGGCTTGAGCTGGAAATATAATGTGACCAAATTTATAGCCAGATTTGAAGGATTTTTGTTTTAACTTGCCATGCTTGAAACCGCAACAAAAGCTATTGAAGAATGGTCTATTTAAATTAGATTCGGAAAGCTAATATGCATTACTTGTTGTGCAGTTTTGAAGAAAGCGGCATGGGATGTCATGTAGAATGATGGTGTACATCACAATTGAATGTGGGTATTACTTTTTTTTAACATTTTAAAATTATTTTAAAATTAACGAATTAAAATTAATTTCTGTCTCAAGACAGAAAGCTGCTTCCCAGAGGTAACAGGATTATATTCTATATACTGTGGTGTCGTACCACGTGCAACCGGGCATTTGAGACCACAGGCTTTGGAAGGTCTCTGTCACCTATTAGTTGTATGACCTTGGAAAAATTACTTAACTCCTCTGTGCCTCACCATTTTCATCTGTAGAATGGGGAGAATAATAACTAATAAAACTAGAACATTTAGAAGAGAGTATTTGATTGTCTCAGTTTTCCCAGCTGCTATGACAAATACCACCCTGAAGAGTTGGTTTAAACAATAGCAATTTATGAGCATCCGGTTTCAGCGGCTGGAAATCAATTCAAGGTGTGGGCTAGAAGGCTTGTTTGCTCCCACATCAGGAGCATTCTGGCTGACCAGCAATCCTTGGGTTCCTGGCTTTCTCCCACATGGCCATGTCTTCTCCTTTCTCTGCCTGGTTCCCTCTGGCTTCTGGCCAAACCCTGTGGCTTTCTCTCATCAGGTCTTAAATTCTTCTGTTTATAAAGGACTCCAGTAATCCAGATTCACACTCAACCTCGTTAGGTTAGCCCCCAATTTAAATACAAATAACATCTTCAACAAGTCCCTTTGACAATGGGGTCACACTTATATGTAAACTACTTACAGACTGGTTTAGAGGAGCTCAATAAAGTTCTACATATTCTAACGTTGAGGAAGCCAAACATTTTAAACTCCTTCTGCAATGCAGGTACCGGATCAAAAAGACCAGCAGGTTCAGAAGGGAGGGTTCTCTCCTTTCTGGAAAATTCTGTGTAAACATTGATGACATTCTATTCTCTGTTTCTCTCTACTTATTTTGTCCCCCAAATCTTGGGAATTTGGGGACTCCATTTGAACGTCTAGAATTTCCCAGATGATAGTAGATGCAGATTTTGAATATCTGTGGTTGGCAAGACTATGCAAAGTGACTTGAAGCATAGATAAGAGACTGAGCCCTAAAGTCAGGGACTGAATCCTGCCTCTATCACTTACCTACCTCGTGACTTCAGACAAATTACACACCTTATCTACACCCATATTTCCTCCCTCTTGGGTGGGAATCTTAATAATAACATTTACCTTCTGGAAATGCTAAGATGATCAAATGACATAGTACCTATAAAATGCTTTCAACAGTGCATGATTGAGGTAGGCACTTGATAAATGTTCACTATTATTTTTATAATCCAGCAATGCTTTTGACATAAACTGTGTCAACAATCACAGCATATATATATATATATATATATATATATGTATATATATATATATAAATAGTAAGGTATATGTGTTTGGAACACTCAATCTACAAACAGTACTTTTAAACCAAATGGATTCTCAGAAGTCTTGCTGTTAACCTCACAGGTCCCTCGGCGTCCCTGGTTCAGAAGTAGGGAACTATTGCTCCAAACTTCCCAGCTTTCTTTGATGGGGTCATTGTCCTCTTAGCCATTTTAAGTAGTATATTCTATGGTTGCCTTAGGTGAACTATGTTTTCAGACCTTGGTACACGTTTCTGCATGATCTCTTGAATGTTGATAATTCAGAACAAAGCTGACATTATCTTTCCTCTAATGAAGTTTAGACTGAACTAGGATAAAAGTCTGCTCTAGAGTTTTCCTCTCCTTTCGGCTATCCAGGCATAAGTGATTATGTGACTATAACATAAAGTCAATTTGGTTGAGGGTTGGTTTCTATTAAATGTATGCAGTTCTAGGGGAAATAGTCACCACTTGGACAATACAAATGAAAACTGATTAAGGTAGGGATCCCCAAAACAGTTCCCTAAGTCACTCATCTTGAGTGATAGTCTCTTCAAACTTTTTCTCTAAACCCAGGCTCATAAAATAAAGGATTTACAGAATCAACCGCCTTGAGTCAAGCATAAACCTTGCCAAACCCTGAGCAAACCCTGGACCTCCACGCCATGGCTCTGCTTTTGCTCTTCTGAGTCACCCTCCAGCTTCATTCTGTTTTTCCACTCCCACTTTGCTACCAACCCCAGCTGGGCAGTCATGTGTATTGGCATAGTGGTACCAGGGTATTTTATTAGACAGACAAATGCCACTGACCCTTATGTTAGGGTCTTCAAGGTCATATACCTTCATGACTTAAAATGGTTTTGAATCTGAGTTTTCTGAGATGAAAGGTTAAAAGTGAAACTCATTACATGCCTATAATCAATTAGTGGCCAGAGTCGAAACTTGGAAAATGATAAATAATAAATAAAAAGGTAAATCACAAACATCTTGTGTATCTTACATCAAGGATGGGCAAACTAAGGCTCCCAGGCCAAATTGGGCCCCCCATCTTATTTTGAAGAGGAGAATTAGTGGCATCCCAGTTAATTTCAAGGAACTGAAATATACTTTATCTGAAAACACTGCAGTATGGGATCTTCTGATTTAAAAATAAAACTTTGAATATGAACCCTTAAACATCCAGGAAAAATAATTTATTTTATATTATCTTACTGTATAAAGAAATCTAGTATTAGTGCCTGAAGCACTGGTATTTAATGAAGTTCTTTTATTAATTTCTGTGTGTTCTTTATATGAGGTATATATGCACGTCTGTTTTACATTTCACTATGTAGCGTACTTGATGGGTTTTATTCTTTTAATATTTGTTGGCAGTGGAAACAATAGCTTTAAAATGAGTTCTACAGAGGTGAATTGTCCCTGGCTTCATGATATAGGTGTTTGAAAGTTACTAATGCAACAATGAAGCAAGACCAAAGACCCAATAGCAAACAGCTGAGTGGATCAATAACCCCTGTGTTTTCAGTCCATGCTTATTTAAAGTGGTGCATGGAAAAAAAAAAGGCCTTCTATTTATATCTGGAACTTAATGAAGTGAAATTATCACAGCCGACAGGCGCTGGTGTTGTAATTCAGAGACAAGGCTTGGCTTAGAGGGATTTTGCAGGCTGTTTTTATTCCAATTTTTAATTTTTGGAGGGTGGGGGGAAACTTAATCCCCTAATCAGTTCCAATTTACATATTTGCTGGTCTTTTCTTTTTCCAGCTTGATTCTTAAGGGAGTGGTGTTGCAGGCATGGAGCAATTATTTGATTAAATAATTATTCAACACAGCGTGCCCTGCACTATTTTGAGCAAGTGAATCAGTGGCCAAAATACAGATAAACTTGTAAGCACAAAGCTGGGGACTCCCGTAACTATTCAAAGCTATTTCCTTTCTTGTGTGTGTGCATAGGAGTGTGCATGTATGAGGGTGCATGTGTGTTTTTAACTTGATCCACCCTGTAAAGCTTTGTTCACACTGGCTCTCCTTTCCAGTCTTGGGGGATTAATATTCTGCTAAATGAAGTGTTGCAGATTTGAATTTTATTTGGGGCTAAGTGGAATACCAAATGCTGATTATTTATAATAGTGGTAGAATTGTGTTCCATCATTGAATATCCTCATTGCCTGCATGAGTAAACATATCAGTGAAATAATCTTTCTTGTACATAAGTACCACACCCTTCAATTTATATATTTTTTACTTTGAATTTCATTTTCAATTGGGAATTTTCAAAAGATCGATGACCTCCTTTTCTAAGGTTAACATTTTTTTTCTTTTTCAGAACTGTTAGTTGTAACTGGAAGACTATCATAAATAGAGAATGAGAGTATATGAAGAATATTATCTAATAGTTGAATATTAAACACATTATTACCTCTATTTTTGCTGAGAAATCATCAATTACCTTGAAACTTTAACTACCTTCATGAAATGCAAATAGACTCCTTTTAGAAGAATCAGAAAAAAATAAGAATGATCCTGGTGAGTATTTTTTTTCCTAATTGGACCACAGGCTTATGTTATTAGTAATCTGAAGCATTGCAGTTTAGTTACCAGGGGGTAATAATATTGAAATATCAAAATTAATCTTAGACTTTTACATCTTGTATTTGTCTACTTGATAAATATTTATAGAGTGTCTGCTAAGTGCAGGCAGTATGCTAAATTCTATAAGAAATTAAAAATAAAGAATAATAAAATATGAAAACTGCCTCTATAAACACTCTATTAGAAGATGTCGTATAAAAATCTAAAAGTATCTGATAACGTTAGATCTTGATTTTCTTACCAGCCATCATTCAGAAGCTATTGAGGATATTTTAAAAATGGAATGCTGTGCTGAGAGTTATCTTTATGAATATTAATGTGATAATGCATTATAATATTTTGATATATTAGAATGGAGAGAGATTGAAGGTGGTAAGGCCAATCAGTAGTATACTGTAATAGCTTCGGCAATATAAAAGGAAGCTTGAAAAAGGTAGTAGAAACAATGAGAATAAGGAGGAAAAAGTGGAATGAATATGTTCCACATTAAAACTGCTGAAAATCAGCAGGAAATAAAGAAAAAAAATGATTATCAGGGTTGGATTTGTAGAATCCAATCCTGATTGATTGATGAGAAATTGTTGTAAAAGAACTCTTGGTCTCTGCTTGCTCAGGGTTCTCTCCATGACCTTCAAGAACATTACACCAGGAGTTAGAGGTGCTTTCTGCTTTCAGGGAGTCATTGAGGTGACAAAAGGAAGAAGAGACCAGCGGTCAGGAAGTATAGGCTTTGGAATCAGATAACCAATTGTTCATTCCAGTATGGTCATTTCCCAATATATGCCATAGGCTAACTTATTTTGCTGTCTACATCCTCAGTTTTCTTATTTAAAAGAGAAATGAAAATTACAATATCTATATCATTTATGGATTAAGTGAGACCATAAATTACAAAGTCCATGACACAATGAATATAGAACATAGAAGGTACTCAGGACAATAGTTGATTGTGATCCTTATTTTAGTTGCTTAGACTGAGAGTAATGCTCCATAAAGATATTAAGAAAATGTGCATGCTTTGACTTGTAAGAACATTCTAAGTAAGAAGGGTTAATCTTTGTAACAAGTTTTCCTATAAATTTCCTTAAGAAACCTTCAAACATTTGATATGAATTATGTACTATTTTCTAAATTGTTTTCCCTGGATACCAATTCAATTAAAACTAAAAAGTATTTCTCAATCATTTGCTGTATGCCCAGAAGCACAGTAGGTACCATGGGAGATATAAAATACTTAAAAAAAAAAAGCTTTCTTTGTGGTTAAGAATATTATAGTTTAGTTAGAAATATAAAAACTTATGCCCATGAAACAAGGAAGAGAAGCTAATGTGGAATATAAGTAAATAGTGATAGTATTCGTTCAAAATAAACAGCATTGCTAAGACAATTCAGAACAGCGTCTTGTTGAGGCAGCTTTGAATAATCAGCAAAGCTCCTAGTTTGTGAACAGGAGCTGATTCCTGAAGAAAGGATGCAATGATTCCTGAGGGAGGTGTGAACTGATTGCTGAAGGCAAGATAGGTCTTAGCTTAATAGAGAAAATAATTCCAGTTCTGGAGAAAATGCTGCGCAAAGAATAGGGACAGTGGACAGAGTGTAGGGAGTCCTACTTGGTCACAGCAGAAGAGGCACTTTCGAGCTCAGTGAGAGGAGAGGTTGTATAAGCTAGGGGACACTGGCCAATCAACGTCCTCAAAAGCAGGTATAGAAGTTTAGACTTGATCCATGGATTCTGAGTGGCAACAAGCTTTTAAGCAAGTAAAAAATCTATTCATTCAATACATAAATTTGCACTTCTAAGGGCATGAAATTCAACGGTGGGCAAGGTAGACAAAGATTCTATCTTTGAAGTGTTTACCGCCTCAGGAGAGGGTTAGTAAAGTAAATAAACAGATACCTGCATAGGGTCTATGCGGATAAGTCATATGAAAAATGATTCAATAGAACCAGGATACATGGAATGATGGGGGAAATACAAGTTTAGATAAGATAGAAAAAACCTCTCTCAAGATTTGGCATTTGAGCAAAGAGCTAAATGAAGGGCGAGAAATAGCCATGTGAAGATTTAGGGAGAGGAATATTCAAGGAGACAGAATACTAAGTGCATTTTGCATCTACTCTAAGGTGGAAATGTGCGCAGCATGTTTGAAAACAGCAGAGAGCACTGTGTGTATAGGATGTCCTGAGGAAAGGGAAAAGTGATAGGAGATAATTGTGAAGGAACCAAAGGCCAGATCATGGAGGATCTTGAAGAACATGTTAAATAAAATTGATATTTTATTCTATTCTGAGTGTGTAGGGAAGCTACTGCATGATTTTGAGTAGGGGAAGACATGAATGGACTGATTTATTTTTTTCTTGCTAGTTTTTTAAATGCAATTTTATGGAGATATATTATACAGTCACATCCCATTCAATCAGTAGTTCACAGTGTCATCATATAGCTGTGCATTTGCCATCACAATAGATTTTTGAATATTTTCATTACTTCCAAAGATATAAAAAAATGAGATTAAAAGTAAAAGAAGAAAAAGCAGAACATCCCATGTAAAACTCCTCATTATTACTTATTTACTTTGACTTTTTTTTTCTTAGTCTTCTGTCCATATACTACATAAAGGGAAGGTCACATGGTTCAACACTCACACATTTCCACCTTTAAAGCTCTATAGTTATTCAATCATCTTCAAGAATCAAGACTGCTAGTTTAAAGTTCAACAGTCTCTGCTATTTCCCTGTAGCTACTCCAATAACCCCAAAACTGAAAAGGGATTATCTGTATACTGCATGAGAAGAGCCTTCAGAATGATCTCTCGACTCTACTTGAAATCTCTCAGTCACTGAAACTTTATTTTGTTTCATTTATCTTCTCCCTTTTGGTCAAGATGCCTTTCTCAATCTCACAATGCAATGGCCAGGCTCAACCCCTGGGGGTCATGTCCCATGTTGCCAGGGAGATTTACAGCCCTGGGAGAAATGTCCCAATGGTATGGGTGGGGTGGGGGGAGGGAGGAGAGCACTAAATTCACCTGCAGAGCTGGCTTAGAGAGAGAAGCCACATCTGAGCAACAAAGGAGGTTCTCTGGGGGTGATTGTTCAGCAATTATAAGTAGGCTTAGTTTCTCCTCTGCAGGAATAAGTTTCATAAGGGGAAGCCCCAAGATTGAGGGCCTGTCCCATCAAATTGGCAGCCCCCAGTGCTTACGAAGATATCAGGTCTTCCCCAGTTGGGGAGTTTATTATTTCCACCTTTTTCCCCATGCTTTCACGGGGATTTTACAAATACTTCTTAGTCTGCCCAAATTACACTGGGATGTACCAGGGCCTGTGCAAACCAACAAGATCTCACTCCCTATTCTAGTTTCCATGAAGTTATGTGTTAGAATAAGCCCACCATACAAGTTAAATTAGATAGTGTGCTACTGAAAATACAAATTTTGTCCCACATGGACAGCTATTCCTTTGGTCTCATACAGAAACTGAAGTTTTAAAAAACAGCTAATATCATCTTTTACCCTTTAGTCTGATTTACCTTAGTCCTACCCAGATCAGCTTCATTCATATCTCCAATTAAGGTCTGATCACTTTTTCAGGGTTTTTAACAGTTGTTGTCTGGGTGATGCTGATTTTCATAGCTTCAGAACTCTATCTTTGAGTCTCAGGTATCACACAGATCACCCGAAGTTCCAGAGAACGATCAAGTTATATACAAAGAGCTCAGCATCTCAGAATTTGGAAATAACCACAACTCAGGAATAGATGTGACTGCTGTAAGAACTTACAATCTAAGAACCTTTATAATAGGCCTTCACCTGATAATCTATGCTCTCAAATTCAGTTCTCAGAGTTTGCACATTATAGTTCATGTTAGTGGGGTGTTTTTTTAATATTTGTCTTTTCATTTCTGTCTTATTTTATTCAACATATTGTCCTCAAGGTTCATTCACATAGTTACATGCCCGCACTTCATTCTTCTTGGAGCTGCTCAATAGTCCATTGTATGTATATACCACAGTTCCCCTTTCTATTCCTCAGTCGTGTACCCTTAGGCCCCCTCCATTCATTGCAAAACAGGAGCACTGCTGCCATAAACACCAGTGTGCAAATTTCCATTTAGTGTCCCTGCTCTCAGTTCCTCCAAGAATACACCTAACTATGTGGTTTCATGATCATATGGCAACCCCACCCCTAGCCTCCTGTGGAACCACCACACTGCCCTCCAGAGAGGCTGCACAACTCTACTTCCCTGCCAACAGTGAATAGGTACATCTCTCTCTCTCTCCACATTTTCTCCAGCACTTGAATCTTTCTGTCTATTTTTAAACAGTTTTATTCACACATCATACAATCCAACCTAAGTACAAAGTCAGTGGTTCCCAGAATAATCACATAGCCATACCTTCACCAGCACAATCGACATGAGGACATTTCCTTTCCTCCCACAAAGAATCCCATACTCCTCCCCCATATTCCCCAGTTTACTGATATTTGGCTTTGGCATATTGCCTTTGTACATTCAATGGAAGCATATTACAGTGTTACTGTTAACTATAGAGCCTAGTTTGCATTGATTGCATCCACCATACCATCCCATTTTCAACACCTTGCAATGTTGACATTTATTTGTTCTCCCTCATGCAAAACATTTCTATGTTTATACATTTTAACTATCATAACTGTCCACTCTAGTCATTGCTAAGTTATACCATCCTAGCCCTTATCTTCTATCTTTCCTTCTGGTGTCATACTTGCCCCCAGCCCTCCTCCCTCAACCATCCTCACACTCAGCTTCTTCAGTGTACTTACAATATTATGCTACTATCAGATAGTACTGTGCTATCCATTTCTGGATCTTTACAATCAGTCTTATTGAATTTTCCATACTCCCTCATCATCAAATGCCCTATCTCTACCCTCTTTCTATCTCCTGATATTCTCTGTTCTTAAGTTTAACTCTCAAAGTTCACTCATTAGTGGTAATCCATGTTAGCAAGACCATACAGTATTTGTCCTTTTTTTTCTGGCTAATTTTATTCAGCATAATAGTCCATCATGTGCAAATACCACAGTTTGTTTAGCCACTTGTCCACTGATGGGCATCTGGGATGTTTCTATCTCATGGCAATTGTGAATAATGCACAATTATACTATACTATAAACATCAGTGAGCAAATGTCCATTTGCGCCCTTGCCTTCAGTTCCTCTGAATAGATAACTAGTAATGGGCTGCTGGATCATATAGCAATTCTATACTTAGCTTCCTGGGAAGCCATCAAATTGCCTTCTAGAGCAGTTACACCATTCTACATTCTAATCAACAGTGAATAAGTGTACCTCTTTCTCCACATCCTCCCCAGCACTTGCAGTTTTAGTTGTTTTTGTTTTTTGTTTTTTGTTTTATAGTGGCCATTCTAGCAGGTGTGAGATGATATCTCATTGTGGCTTTAACTTGCTGATTTATTTTTTAAAAGATAACCTTGAGTGTGATGTAGCATAGACTGTGGAATTAAAACCTGGATACCAGGTGCCAGCTGAAAGAGTTCCCAAACCAAATCTGGGACAATATGAACATCAGTATGAACAACATAATATTGAATTAAAACCCAAAATATAAAACCAATGTCTGATATGAATGAATGACTGAATAAATAAATATGTGGAGAATAGATAAATCTCCCATTGAGAAGAATCCCAAATAAATAATGTAGATATTCTGCCCCAAAGAAAGTGGAGCACACACAGTGACTTCCTTCCAAAGAGTACAATATGGAAAGAGGGAAAGAGTAACTTTCCAGTGGAGAAACCTTACAAATCCATCTCTTCAGCCAAGTGATCAAGATTAAAACTAATTATAAGTCAAGAACATCCCACGGTCTTTTGATAGGACCTTGATGAGAACAGCATTTTATCATTGTAGTCTCCCTCCCCAAAACACATAACTCTAGTCTAATGATGAGAAAACACTGGAGGGCCAGTCTATAAAATACCTGACCAATTCTCCACAAACTGCCAAGGCTTCCTAAACAAGGAAATTCTAAGAATCCATTAGAGTCAGAGACACTAAGAAGACATGATGATGGAATGTAATGTGTGGTCCCAATGAGAATCCTGAAAGAGAAAAATGACATCAGGGGAAAAATTGAGAAATTCTGAATAAACTGTGAACTCCAGTCAACAATAGTGTATCAGTATCTATTTGTTGTGACAGATGCTCCAAACTGATGAAAGATGTTAACATTAGGAGACATTTATGTGGGATATAAGGGACTTCTTTGTACTATCTTTACAGCCTTTCTGTAAATGTAAAACTGTTTTAAAATTGAACGTTTATTTTAAGAAAGAAAACATGACTATGAGAAGGACTTATCATTGAGGTGGGAAGAAAATCAGGAATCAAGGAAGAAGGTGTTTCTAGAACAAGGGAATGATCAAATCACTGAAGCTCTGCTGAGCCTTGGGTAAGTGGAGCAAAGGTGATGGCCCCTTGGGTTTGCCCTGGAGGAGACTGTTTGTTAGTTTGATTTTAGTTATAAAAGGCAAATATTTACTTTCAACTTTTTAAAAAATAAAATAGAACTTTTATTCTTTGGAGGGTTCAGAGACTGCTTCCACACTGAAGGAAAATCACAGAACACCCAGGACTGAAAGTAGAAGTAGAAGCCAACTGCCCATCCCTTCCTTGTCATCAGTCTCACCGTAGTAGTGCACAAGACCTCAGGTGTGCTGGTTTGAAAGGAAGTATGCCCTCTAAGAAAAGCCATGTTTCAATATAAATCCCATTTCATAAAGGTAGAATAATCTCTATTCAATACTGTATGTTTGAAACTGTAATGAGATCATCTCCCTGGATGATGTGATTTAGTCAAGAGTGGTTGTTAAACTGGATTAAGGGACGACATGTCTCCACCCACTTGGGTGGGTCTTGATTGGTTTATTGGAGTCCTATAAAAGAGGAAACATTTTGGAGAATGAGAGATTCAGAGAGAGCAACACTACGAAGCAGAGAGTCCACCAGCCAGCGACCTTTGGAGAAGAAGAAGGAAAACGCCTCCTGGGGAGCTTCATGAAACCGGAAGCCAGGAGTGAAAGTAGCAGATGATGCCTGGCTTGCCATGTGCCCTTCCAACCAAGAGAGAAACTGTGACTGTGTTCACCATGTGCCTTTCCAGATGAGAGAGAAACCCTGAACTTCATCAGCCTTCTTGAACCAAAGTATCTTTCCCCGGATGCCTTAAATTGGACATTTCTATAGACTTGTTTTGATTGGGACATTTTCTTGGCCTTAGAACTGTAAACTAGCAACTCACTAAATTCCCCTTTTTAAAAGCCATTCCATTTCTGGTATATTGCATTCTGGCAGCTAGCAAACTAGAACAACAGGCTTCAGTGAAGTCACATCCTTGTAGCTCATGACCACGCAGGGACAGGATTAATCACTAAAGGCAACAATTCATAAGTAGCTCGCCTTGCATTATCTTCCCATCACTACATTCTGGGGATCAAATGTTTTCTACAGGGAGTGTGGGATGGAATTTGGGGCTTTTGCTAATAGTAATGATAGACTGTCAATCATAAAAAGAATGATGCCAAAAAATGAGCACCAGTTGAAAATGTGTTACATACAGATGCGGGCAAGCTGGCTAGGAGCTGTAGGAAAGCAGTCCTTGTAGGAAGGGTGGCATGTGAGAAACAATGGGCTAGCAGGTGAATGAAAACAATTCTCACTGGCTTCCTATATTCTTCTTCAAACGTAAATTTTTCTTCATGTCTTTGAAGCACGTTTATTATCTCCTTCACCCTCCAAGGGCATTAATATGTTTATGATTCCCTAATATGCCCCCTCATCCAATCCCTGACCCATCTCTCATTTCCGCAAGCAAACTGTGGCTTTTCCTGTCCTTATCCTTGGCGCTCTTATCCCAATCCCTCTTGAAATCTCTACACTAATAGCTATAATTTCCAAATAATACAAGGTGCTCAAGTAATTGGAATTTCAGAGAAATAACGAATAATTTTAATATATGTTTGTTTTAAATATTGCATGGGACATACTAAAATATACTATTGGGCTTTTTATTTTCATCTGAAATTCAAATTTAACTGGGCACCTGATATTGTGTTGTGCTATCTGCCAACACTACTGATAACACCTCTTACTTTCTAACACTCAATTATGTCCTGTCAATGAACATTCAAAATCATTTAGATTTTAACCACCTAGAGGACAGGAATTGTGTTTTATACTTCTCTTCTCTTAAAATGGAAGAGCTAGGAAAAAGAGGAACTGACAGTGGTTACTATGGGATAACAAAGCCCTGAAGTAGGCATGTTTGGATAACTGCTGGGCAACGCAGGTAAAATGGTCAGCCCTGCAAGGGGAAGGAGCACAGCCCCAAAGTTTTCCAGAAGAATTTAGTTAGTATTTAGATCTGGAGGTGTGTAAGAAAAAAAAAGTAATTAGGCTATGTGTTTTTTTTCTCCAGAACTTTATTCAACAAAAACTTTGTGAATGCACAAAACCCTGCTTGTATAAATTACTGATAGGAATGCACTATTCTGCATGTGAAGTTGAACATGATACAGTCCCAGCCTGCAAGGAGATTAAATATATGCAAATATGCATAAAAACAATTTAAAGAATCCCTTAGGATTGATACAAAGTTTGAGAGCATTGATTCTCAACTGGGGCAGTTTTCCCTCCCTCCCTGGGACATTTGACAATAATGTGGAGATGTTTTTGATTGGCCTAGTTAGGAGGGTTGTGCTCTAGCATCTAGAGGGTACAGTGCAGGGATCTTATGATGCACGGAACTGACAGTGAGGGTTTCCAGATTGGAAACCAAGAATGATCTGGTTCAAAATGGCAATACTGCCAAGGCTGAAAAACCCTGGTCTAGAGGAATGCAGTCAGGAAAAGTAATACTTCTACCCATGGTGATGATGGAAAGGCGCCATTTATGGATAGAGTGGCATACAAGATAGTGAAAATGACATGGGCAAATACAGTAATGCTCAACATTTGATGAGGGAACAAACAGACAAAGTATATTGGTTTTCTTGAGGTCATGGTTTCTCTTGGAAGTCATTGGGCAGAGAGAGCATTTTGAACCAGAATTATGGTTAGACTGAACATGAAGCTAAGAAAATGCTGATTCCCAAGCATTGCAGCTAAGAATTTGGATGGAGAATTTGGGGAACATGGTCACAAGTTGGCGGAGATAAGTTCATTCAAAATTTTAATTTATGTTGTGGAAAGTTTGGTAAAATTACTGAGGATCTTTACTGAAATAAGGCCAGGCTTCCAAAACAAAACAAAATATGGTAGTTAGGGAATGTTAACTATGATTCTAACTGCAACAATTTACTTGTCTCAACTTTTCATTTCCCTCTGGAAATGAAGCTGTGGCCTATGTGTGGTAACCTCTAATATTTTGCAGTGACATCACAACTCTATTAGCTCACAGTGTTAATCTTTCCTCTTGATCCTGTGGTAAAGTCACTGGAGTCCCATTTTCATCCTAGACAACCCTGTTGAACCAGACCCAGACTATGGGATGTAAGAACAAGCTGGATAAGTTGAGAACCTATCTTAAATTCTGTGGTTCAAAGTCTGGACCCGAACCCAAATATTTTGGTATTGGGGCTTATTTCACTTTGGCAAATCCTAGCCTTCTGTTTTAAAGGGGGCGGAGGGGAGGTTTTACAAAGCTTATTAAAATGTCTCAAAATGCTTCTTCAACATCAAATAGCTCCTAGAAAAATATTTTGATGAGTTAAGTGTAAATGAATCAGAAACATATGGATTACATTTCCTTTAGATTACACATGGGTTTCAAAATTAAGGGGAAAAGTGCTCAAGGTGAAATGCATTTTGGATTTTATTGAACCCAAAATACTTGAGAAATAACTCAAGACATTCAAAGAACCCAAAATCTTGCCAGACTTCCCAATCCCTTGTGAAAAGCAAATTAGATTTAAAAATTCTTTTTGCTTTAGTGATCTATGGTGTTACTTGAAATTCAGATGAAAAACTTCTTTTCAATTGGTGGTTTTTATCCTGGATATTTTCACTTAAACTATGGCAAAATGACTGGACCCTGAGTGTGCTCTGCTTGGGGACAAGAGCATTTGATTTGTCTTATGTATGGCTGTAGATGAGGGGGTGAACCAAAGAGCTTCAGCTCCTTTTAAACATTAGTAGGCTCATATGATCAAAAAGACATTATCAAAAAATAGAAAGTCATCCTTGTCTATTTATTAATTCAGTCCTTCATTCCTTCCAATGGCAATACCATAGTGTGGCTAAGGAGGGCCTTAGACCTTCAATGTTTCCAACCCTCCAAAGCCATAAACAATTCTATGTAAAATTAGCATACTTTCTAAGCAAAAACCTTCAAGACAAGTTTCCTGTTCCCATTTCCAATCAGTTTGCTCTTCCTAAGTCTTTCCTGCATAGATTCTGGGAGCTGTAACATTTATTCTTCCATTCCTCTATTGAACATATAGCCCATTTTTTAGCACCTACTTCTATGTGGTGGTTGTGAGGGACACAAAATCAAATAAGGCATGGCCACCTACCTACAAGGAGCTTCAAATATATATACAAAAATCTCAAGGACAAGAGAATCATAAATACATAGCTTTCAAGGGTACACACTGCAAAGAAGAAGCCTCCCAAAAGGAAATAACTGTCCAACCTAACAACATAGGACTGCTTAATTGTAGTCATTTAAATCCAATCTAAGTAATTCTCTTTGGAGCCCTGTATAGTGAATTGAATTTATAGTGAAGTTTCCCTGTTTTGCATGTCATATGTATTTCCGTCCATTCTTCCTCTGAGAAAACTTCCTCTTGTTACTCAAGTTCAAACCAAATGTCATTCCTGTGTGAGGCTTCCCACTTCTGCCATGACAGAGTGAGATCTTTTCTCTGAATTTCTATCATACGCTGAACATGTATTTATTTGTAGCATTTATAGCATTGTATTGTAATTAATGTATTTATACCACACAGTCTCTTACTGACCATTGATTTTTTTGAGGAAAAGGAACACATGCTTGTTTCCTCACAATTCCCAGAAATCAACATAGTATCTGGAACATCCATATAACTTAAATGGTATTGAATGAATGCATCTTGAAATAAAGTTATGCTGTTATTAAAATGGGAAATGGAGAACAGTAAAGTACATTGTCACCCCAATCTCAGTTAAATTCCCACAAGTGGCTTTAAGAATCTCATTCTAAATATACTCATCATATTCTATATAGATCAACTGCTTATATTTACTAACTCTGGTTACAAGTGACTTGGCCAGTGCAATTTAGCAGAACAATCAAAAGTTAAAACTTATATTAACAGAAATATATGCATTTTCATAGTTATCATTTACCCACACTTTCCTCCATGCTGGGCCATAAGTTCTTGCAGAACTTCATTAAAATCTACTGTTCAGGAGCCATGAATAGATGAATAAATGAATGATCTTCCTGTGGTATTTTAAATATATTCCAAATATAAAAGGATACTTTTATCAGATCTTTTATCAGATGGGAAACATATATGGACCCCAAGCTTTCTACTTCAGTGAAAATTCCCACTAAGTAAATTCTTCGCATTATCAAAAGAAAAACGTTTTCAATAGCTATCCACAGTTTATATATATATATATAAATATATATATAAAACTGTAACATTTATTCTTCCATTCCTCTATTGAACATATAGCCCATTTTTAGCGCCGATTCCTATGTGGTGGTTGTGAGGGACACAAAATCAAATAAGGCATGGCCACCCACCTACAAGGAGCTTCAAATATATATACAAAAATCTCAAGGACAAGAGAATCATAAATACACAGTTTTCAAGGGTACATTTTGCAAAGAAGAAGCCTCCCAAAAGGAAATAACTGCCCAACCTAACAACATGGAACATTGTTTTATAAATATATATATATATATAAATTATATTATTTATAATATATATATATATATATTAGATTTTTATGTAGCCTCCTTTGATCCTAGACGATAAACAAATGACACTGGTGTCCATGATTTTATGGGCAGAGGGCATATTATTTGGGAGATGTTTCTTCCCATTGCTTACATACAGTGAGAAACTGGAACTTTTTCCTTTCATACAACGAGAATAGAAGAAGAGTAGCATATAGAATCTAAAACTCTGGGCTCTTCTTAGGTAGAGCTGAAAGATCTTTTAAAAGTTTGAAATAAGAATCTATGTCCCGTGGGACCATTGGCCTCTGACATCTATGCATAAGGAAAATTGAGCAGGATTCCACGTCTAGTCTTATTCTTATGTTCCCAGATCCTCTACCTTTCCTGATTTATTTAAGGCCTCTATTAGTTTATTAGTTTGACAGGAGCCCAGGTAATTATGCCGGCTTCTAAGTCCTACTGTAAGTTACGTCTGCATCTCCCCAAACACACACAAAATTTAGTGCCACTGCAGCACTTCTCAAAACAAATAAAAGATTTGTGAACTAGTCACCAAGCATCCGACGCAATTAAACTGCATTTGTTTCTTTTTTGGCATTCTCACACAATCGAGGCCTTGTAAGATGTAGGCACTCCCCAGATCAGACTGTGTTTTCTTTAGAGGAAAGTGTGCCAAAATCCTCCTACCCCTACGTAACTAAAGTTCCAACTAGCAGGAGGTGGACAGTTGTGGAGTACATGCGCGTGCACGCACACACACACACACCTCCTAACAGCACTGCTGCTACTACACCATGATATGTGCATAAAGAAAAAGGTATAAAACCATAACTATAAAAACATTAAGGTGATAAAATAGAGATAAAAACTCCTGGAAACAAAGTGTCATTGCCACTGCTTCAACGGATTACGGCATCACTTAAGATAAACACCATTTCATTTAAAAGCATACACACTGGTTGTTTAGAGTAAAAGTAGATAAAATATAACAGGGGCTTTTTGGGGGGGGTGGAAATTGGACTCTTTCATTCTTTTTTTTTAGTTTTTGAAATAAGGAGAAATAGTGCTTACCGCGATGTACCTAAATCTCAACTTGTTTTAATTGCCAACTTCAAGTTGGCATACTTTGTTTTTGTTTTTTTTTAAGGAAGGTCTTTACAATATGGGTAATTAGAACTGACTTCCATTAACTCTTTGATGGATTTAGCATCCTGTCATGCTGGCTTGTGCTCAGAGGTTCCCCACTGGTTTTCCCGAGCTGCTTGCCCGCATTGGTGTGGATCCAGGTATGAAGTTGGAGTCACACAACAATCCTTACTGTAAAACGAATTTCTCAGGGAAAAAGAAAGTAAGATATGTGTGTGGTCTGAACAGTCACAGGTAGTTTTAAGGGCTTATACCCCAATTCAATATCAGACAACTCCTTTAATTTCTTCATGAGTCTGTTTTCTTATCTATGTTATACAGTGCAGGTTAGTGAAAATACCTCTTCACATGCCTGTGAAGAAATAAAACTCTGCAAGTCCATTTATACTTACCATCTATTAAGCATTTACTGAATGTCACACACTTTGATAAATATTTTCTATACATAATCCACATAATCCCATAAGGTATCTGTATTTTCAGAATAATGAACCTGAGGACTAGCAAGTTTTCATTAACTTGCAGCTAGTGAGAATCCAAATTTGAACTTGAACCCAGCTTTTGATTCCAAGACAACTTTGCTATTATTTTATGCTGTTTGTGTCTGTAATGTTTAATATGGACCAGTTTGTCAGAGTTGCAGCTCTTGTTCCATTAGTTCTTTGAAAGAACAGGAAAACAGAGAAATGAGCCCTTGAACTAAACAACTAATGAGAATAATTCAACCTCCTTCTTCCCCATGAGAGCATTATCTTTGGAAATATAGAAATGTTTTTACCTTACTCAGCACTAGTTTGCTAAAAAGTATACTAGGGCTTGAAAGAACCACAGTGCTTCCTAAATGGTGATAGGTTGACTATGTATTTGCACCTTGAAAACCAGCATTTTATGGAAAGGTAAAGAAACTATTGCAATTGTACTTAAAATAATTATAAAAAAACTTTATTGGCATTGTGTTGGGTAAGAAAGTTCCATAAGTCTCTCACATTTCTGCATGCTTGCAAGAAGCAGCACTGACTTCCATTTGTTCCAAACTAATTTTTCGAAGGTATCTATCTATATAGGGAGCAGTCTTGGAATAAGAAGATATGACTCCCTCTGGAACAAAGGGCAGGCGTGCTTACTGTCCATTATAAAAGATTCAGATCCCTAAAAGTTCAGAGTATATAAACTGTGTGCGTGTTATCTGGTTCTCTGTGGTATCTAGTCCTCTTTGTATATCCCTATGGCACCTGGGACTCAGGGAACCATGCAGAAAAGCTGGTACTATGGCTACTACTGTTCCTGGGAGTAATAAACTGCCTTTCATCTCTGACCCAGGAGTCACATGTCTTCTACCATCACCCATAAAATTACTCATAAGCTCGTAAGTAGGATAAAATCTTAGACCTTCATAGTCCATGACGATGTAACTGGCCCCTACCATCAGTTCATCAAAATTGGTTTTGTTAGACATAAATATTTGTAACATAGATGTAAGTTTTGCTTTGCTTTTGATACCCTAGGAGTATTATTAGCCTACCCTGAGATTATAAATAATATAAAACCCTGGTACATTTCCACTGAAGTGTTTACTTTGGCATATCACCCTCGTATCAAATATTCTAATATCTTTTAAAAAGGAAGACTGTTATGAATGAGCCTTAGCTGTAGTTTCAGAAGTACTTTTGTGCTTTTGGAGTACAACAGTTCTGCTCTTTTCTGTTTTTTTTTTTCCTTTTTTTTAAGTTCAGATTATTAAATCACATTTATTTAAGAACTTAGACATATGTTATGCTTAAAGTATTATTTTACTAAATGAGCCACATGCACTGGAGAACCGTGAGTTTGTATGAGAGTGGGGCTGGTAGAAAATGAGATGTATTCTCAAATAGGTTTTCCATCCCTGAAGTTGCCATCTATTATTTATTCTGCTATTGACATCGGATCCATAAAGCTACTCTCTCTAAAGAAGTGCGTCAGGATCAACACGAATTTTTGACACAAATGATGACTAAGGTTTAGTTCCACTCCATTCTCATGAAGAATGCAAATATAAAAAAAAAAAGAAAGAAAGAAAATCAACTAACAATGAAGGAAAACTGACAGAACAAAACTGTCAAATCATTCTGCTGCCATTATTTGTCAACCTTATAGCCATCGCATAAAAGTCACTGGAATTGGAGTTAGGAGACTTCGGATTCAAGTAACTTTGAGCAGGATGTTAAAGGTTTAATTCCCACAATACCTACATATAGAAAATGATCACATTAAATTATGAATTACAAGAATACAGTGTTTTATATTCTATCACTCTATAAACCAAGAAATATCTTGACTAAGGAGCCCTATGTCCAGTTCTGCAGAAAGTAAATCCTGAAACAAGGATTAAGTGCTAATGCATTGTTGTAAACTGCAATGCCACGGTGTTAGAGTGAGGGAAACAAGGAGTTCAGCAGGAGATGATGGAAAGAAAACAAGTGATGCATGATCAAGTTGGCCACTGCTTCATAAAATAACACAGGCTATCACTAGGGCTTGCAGGATGTCTTTGGGCAGTAAATAGTGGGAAATGGGCCTCCAAACATTTCCTTAG
This sequence comes from Myrmecophaga tridactyla, assembly GCA_004026745.1. Classification (NCBI taxonomy): domain Eukaryota; kingdom Metazoa; phylum Chordata; class Mammalia; order Pilosa; family Myrmecophagidae; genus Myrmecophaga; species Myrmecophaga tridactyla. The sequence goes on from PVIY010030040.1 coordinate 22,073, forward strand.
ACAGAAGGGGCTGAGATCATCAGAAGTGTCAAATAAACATCTCTGATACAATGTGCCACTTAGATTACTCAAGCATCCACTGTATTTGGTTCCCAAAATACAATATCACACCTATTTTTATGAGGATGAGTCTTTCTAGGAGATATGCAAGCATAAATTCAGTAGTATGATCACTTATGTGTTCTAATTTTCTCTGGCATACATGTATTTATCTCGTTATTTCCTAAATATTGACATGATATCCTTGATAACATGTGTGTGTGTTTTAAATTAAGTTGATTTACAAACAAAATTGTAAGCTCTCATGAATATGGGGGCTTTTGGGCCAAGGTGCCATGTATTTTGGATACCAATAAGTTCTAAATAACTGGGACATACTTTATAATGGCTAAAGAGACACATGATATCATTGTCACGCCTCAATGCATTGTTCTCGCTTTTGTTTAATTCTGTGCTCATGAATTTTTCAAACTGTATTGTGTAAAGAAAAGGCATAGACATTGGCCACTCGAAGTCCTTAGTTAAAATTCTACCTCTGTCATTTATTAACTCATGATCTTCGGTAAGTTTCTTTATCTCTCAGAACAATAATTTTCTTTCTGGTAAAATAAGATAAATAATTTACAGCAAACAATGAGGGAATTGGGAAGATAGAACATATATTTCACATGTGTACACAGATGCAGGCTTAAGGATAATTTCCCCACTGCTCTCTTAAAGAAAGCTTTCTAAGGAAGTCTCTTGGCTGATGTCATTGTAGCAAGCAACAAGATGAGAACCAAATCTTTAGCGTTTCTCTATCTCTAGATGAAAATTCATAATGAGGAATGAAAACAAGAAAATTCCAAATGTGGAAAAAACATATTAAAAATGTATCTATCTATCTAATCTCTATCATGTATCAATCTATAATTTATATCTATATCTACTTATCTGTGTTTATATGATATATAGAGATTATACACAGATCTTCATTTAGAATTGCAGTTATGGTTGTTGTATATTAAAACCAATAAATCACCTAAATAAGACAAAGAATTTCTGGTGGTGCTCTCTGTTAGCTGTCTGCATAAACTTTATATCAGTGAATATAAGTATAGTAATATTTTTATACAACCAAGTGATCAGTATCAGTTTTCAGTCAAATGAAATTTCCCTGCTCATACCAGCAGATTATTTGTCCCCATATTACTAATTATACATGCAATTAGAACAATTAAGTTTTTTAACTAAATCCAAGTGGGGCCAGTCTTTTAATTTAAGGGTGTGGTTTCAGAGAAGGGTTTTTTTTTTTACTTAAAAACTATTGTGAATGTGCAAAAGGAATCTTTAGACACAGATAATCCTCTAATGACCCATTCCTGATTTTGATCACTTGAATTTTCTTCAATTGTCCATTTTAACCTGTTCAGGGATGTTTGTGAGGTGGAAGTAATATCACATAACATCATTTACTAACTTCCCAAATAATATAAATAGTTATTGGTTGAAAATTTTTATAAGAGAGAAAAGAAAGGAATATAAGTGGGTGGGAAGAGGCAAAGCAAGTCAGCAGAAGAGAGAGACACAAGGGAAGAGAAAAGTAGGAAAGACAGAAGAGAGATGAAATCAGAGCCTACACTTCCCATTGCCAGTTTTTGTCTGCACTGCCCCCTCCACCCTCTGCCCCCTCCCACCCTCCCCACCACACACCATGTCAATTGCAGGAACACTAGTCCCCCACCTACAGAATGAGCCACTTCATAACTTGGAAACAATGGAATCCCCTAGCTACAAAAGATATTAACTTTCCTTCCTAGAGATTAATCAAATTTGGCAATGTTCTGGTGCTTTGTGCTTGGAGTCTGACATGCTAGAGAACTCAAGGTACACATGTGTTACGCTGAGCTTCATACTACTTTTCCTGGTTCTCCCTTTGTCATACTTCCTATTTTCATTTATTTCTCCAGTGGAGAAACATACTTTGGTAAATTGGCATCTTTTTCCTTCAAGGCCTTGTCAAACAAGGATGTGGGACTTAGAGGACCCTATAATGCTAAAACCTGTGATGCTTTGAAGCCCCTTTTATATTACCCGAGCCTACCTCAGTCTCCTGTTGTGGACTAGAACCTTTTTGCCTTGTAGTTGTGCTAAGATTATAACTACAGTTTGAGAGTATTTCTTCCATAGCACTAATAATTAATGCTGAAGATATCAGAAAAAAATCAGAATCATCCTATGTCTCCACAGGCAGAGTGTATCGATGATATTCGTGGTTTTGTGAAAACAGTGAGATATAAATTTATATAAATGCAGTATAGAAAAAGAGAGAATCTATCTACTATAACAATAAGTCTGAATAAGAATAACCATGACAATAATAATTAGACCTGGTCATTCATTCATTCATACTATATTAACTGTACTTAATACACAAAACACTGGAGAAACATTAATTAATGAGACAAACAGATGGCAGACCTCATAGAACCTATAGATAAACGCATGGTAATGGAATTCATTCATATGTTGAACTGATTTACCTCTATGAGCCAAAAGTAAAGCAGAAAAAAACTAAATGAAAAAATAATTATAAAATAAAGGACCAAGGAAATCTGTTAATTCTACCTAAGAACACAGGCATATAAATCATAAGGCTATTCCTGAAGAATTAAAACTGATGTCCCTTTTTAGATTGAAAAGATTCTGTGTAGAAAATCCATGAAAAGCACAGATTAAAATATGAAACTTACAAATATGCCATGAGGATTCTGTAAAGAAATAACTGTTTAAACATGCAGTCCCATAATTAGCCTGGATCTCTCCTCCAAGCACTGCAGGTCAAAACCACCAACTTTTCCAAGTCAATGGGGAAAACCATTCCATTTCTCTCTTGTGTATTTAGATGTGTGTAATTAGACTTCTCCTATGCCAACAAAAACCCATGTAGGCTTTCTCTATACAAGTTTGGATTGTTCCAGCTCCAAAATTGGGATCAGAACGTGCTGATACACCATCAGCAACACCACCGGATGGGAAATACCACCAAGCCATTTCAGTCCAGAGGTTTCTGCTCTCCACTAAGTAAATACCAGGAATAAAAAAGAAATGGAATCAATGGAGCAAAGGAGAATGCGACTAGTCCAGTGTTGCAACAGATCTGGTGTTAAGTTTTGCCTGCTTCTTTACAGTGACTCCCTTGGAAGTTGACAGTTATGCTGATCTTGTACATAGATGAGCCATGGTTGTGGTCAGATGTGAGCTATCAGTTAGTCTTTGGTTTGTCTTCATATTACATAAAATCAAAATAGTATAGCTTAAACAGGATAAAAGTCTATTTCTACTTCACACACACACTAAAAAAGTCCTTGACTTGACAGTCTAGGAGAGTGATAATGATTCCACAGGGTGAACAGAGAACCTGGCTCCCAACAGTTTGTTTCATTATGGTGGCATATTGATGTTTTCAAATATAGACCACAACGTGTGATCCCAGACCACATGTTTTTCTGTAATATGACCTTCCCAATGCCTGATAAAGAGGTAAAGTCACTGTTTCCCTTGAATTGGGGCTGGCCTTAGTGACTCACATGTGAGCAGTAGAATGCAGCACAAAGGATGCTCTTTATCTTGCAAAGTTAGGACAGCAAAGACCTTGAAGCTTTTACCTAGTTTTCTTGGAACATCTGTTCTCAGAATCCAGTGCCCAAGCGAGAAGCCCAAGCACCCAGAGAAGTCATGAGTGGGTGTGGTGGCTGACACCCTCCAGCTAAGCCTAACCTTGAAATCATCACAGGCCAGACAATTGGGTAAAGAAGCCTCCACATCATTCTAGTTTCCAGCCATTAGAGTCTTCACAAGTGAGGCCCCAGAAATTTTGGAGACTCATGGAGCTGAGTCAAGCTACCCTCACTCTTCTGTGTCTGAGTTCCTGACCATCAGAATCCTCAACATAATGAAAGATTGCCATTTTATATTACTGAGTTTGGGAAGGCTTACTATGCAGCACTGGGTATTTGGAACAAACACTCTGAGCATGCCACTAGGATCCATCCAGTGAATTCCTATCCCAGGCATTAATAAGGAGGCAGAGAAGGATATGCACTTCCAACTGAAGGAGAGAAAATCAGCTCACATTTCATTGGTGATAACTTACTCATACGGATTTAACTAGCTTCAAGGTAGGCTGGAAAATGTGGTCTTTAAGATAAGTAACAATTTCCCCAGTGATCTGTTACTAAAAAGAGCAGCAAGAATGTGGAACCAACTAGAAATCTCTGTAGCAAACATCTATTTTGTTCTCAATCTGCTGTTAAGTACAAACACTAACAAGTCCTTTAAGATAAGGTGTTACATCTCCTGAGAGCTCCTGCTAATGAACAAATGGTAACCGAAGAAGAGTAAAACCTTAGTGCAGATATCTTTATCAAACCAGTACTGCTTATTAAACAACCCAGTTGAGAAGACAAAGAACTGTTAAGAGAAACCATGAACATTTCCCCAGAAGCAAGCAGACAATGGACTTGGGGAATCCAATTATGGCATGAAGCTCCTTGATACTTGGAGAAAAGAGGAAAGAATGCTCAAAACAGGATATCCGTCAAAATTTTGAATTATCTAAGGATGAGGTAGTAGGCAGACCCTTAATATTTTTATTCTCTGACAGTTCTGGTTAAGGTATTGCTTCGTAGGTTGTTCTGTTGATTTAAAGGTAAAGCTACTTCATTCAATACAGACACCTCCTCCAATCACCCTATCTTCAACTCCAATTATTAAAGTCCATGTCTTCCTTTGAATGGGGCTCAAAGCTTACATTTGTACATGTGTCCATGACAGCAAAACCTGAGCTGATTCAGCAAATCATTATACTAGGGTTAATGTATGCCATGCATTTCATTCAGATTGCACTGAATCTCCAAGTGCATTTTCTCCATCATCAGACAAAGTATTGATTCACTGAAAACAGATGCTGTTTTAAAGTCCAGTGAATTTCTTCTTTGGATACAGACACCTCGGGGACCCGGAGCAAGACTGCAGGCATTCTAAGTGACTGACTTAAATATGGCCCTGCCCAGATGGAGGATACTTCTCAAACATCCACTTGTCGAGGGGTCCGTCGGAGTGAAATTGTCATTCCATTCTAGACCAGTGGGCCCCTGAGGAACGTGAGAAATATTTATTGTAGTGATGCTGATAATGATAGTAGCAATAATGACAAGAAGCCGCATTTAATACTGATGACATTTATCAGCATTTTCTCTTGGGTACTTTGTGAAGAATTTTGCAAGTATTGTTCCTCTAGTGTTCAACACAGCCCTGTGAGGAACTTCCACATTTAGCTCATTTAACCAATGAGGAAAGTGGGTTTAAGTAACAGGCAGCATCAAACAGAGCTAGGATTCAAACTCGGGCATTACAGAGTTGACAAAGCAAACTGAGCATTAGATAAATCCTGCATCTGTTTGTCTTCCTTTCTGTCTCATCATCTGTCTCTGTTGACCTGAATTCCTTAACCCACAACTGTTAAGTTTTTGAAACGAAGTGAAGTTACTGTTCAAGAATGAAGCACTGCCAACACCAGCAGCCTAAATACACAGAACAGGAGAGTGAGACAGACAGACAGACATAAGCAACAATGCCATGTAGATGTAGGTGAGTAGTGTCAGAGGAGGGAGTCTCTTTCCTTCCTTTTTTTTTAAAAAAAATTCTCTTTTTGCAAGACGCACGGCCATAAGAGAGAAGTGTGGCTTAGAAGCAGCCTCACTTGAATGTGCCTTGGGAGAGAGCCTAATACATATTTTATAAAAGTAAGAAATACACACGCACACACACACACACACATAGATTCACGCCAAAAACACCAAGGAGTTCATGACTGTTAAAAAGCCAGGGAAAGCTGAGTCGTGAGCACTGTTCAATGTTTTCCTTGCAATTGCACTGACCACCCTCTCTTCACAGCATCTTACTTATTGAAGCACTATTGCCCAAATGGAATAAAACTTTACAACACTGAAGTTGGGGTTCTGCCCGAAAGTTCTTTTTAATTCTGAAACTTTTTACTTCACTATTTCCCCACCCCAGTCAGTTCTCAGCATCCTAGTAGAAATATCTCTGTGGAGCTCTGGAGGGAAAGGGGTTAATTTGAGAAGCTTGAAGCCAGGCTTCTCTTAACCAGGGAACTGGCAGCTGGCAATTTGGAAGGCTGCCTCGAATAAACGTTTTATTATCCTTTTTGCCCAAAGGTGGCTTTTAGACACCCACAGCAGCAGAAAGCCTTCTGATTGGGATTCGGCAGACGGGAGCCAGAATGCTGTCTGCCCCTTCTGAGACGGCTGGGGAACCCCAAGGAGGAAACCACCAGCCCTCGCCAGCCCCAGGGTGGACGCTGCCCTCCCTCAACCTCCAATAAACTGCAGACCTACCAGGAGACTTGTAAAATCCCTGGGTAGTTCTGGGGGCGGGAGGGGGCGTGGGGGGCAGTGGAAGGGAGGGAGGGGGTCTGAGAAAAGGAGCGGCAAGTAAAGCAGGACCATGAACTTAAAATAGGGGTTATAAAGGAGCAAAGGAGGGCAAAGGAGCGCTGAAAACAGAGATGGGGTGAAGGCGCAAGGGTGAGAGTTGAAGACAAAAAACAAGCTCTACAGAAAACAGAAAATGGAGAGGGCCGGAGCAGAGAAACACTAAAGAGAAAAAAGTAAAGGGCTGGAAACATCCTCACTCAAGAACCTCGAATTCCTGATTTGCCTTTGTCCTCCACGGTTATGCTTTGAAGGGGCCCAGTTGCCATTGTTACGGAGTTATTTTCATTGCTCCGTCGTGACCTGCTCAATTAAAAGTGACCCCTGTTTGCACTAGAGAGAAAAACCCTCTTCCTTCTTGAGACCTCAGCCGGAAAGTACCCTAGGCTCTGAAGCAGAAGCTTCCTGCTGATTTCAATTTCCCCATTTCCCAACCGGAAATCCAATGCACCCAGGTGTCTGGAAGCAGGCACACCTTACTACAGCATGGTAGCTGTGACCATCCAGAGATACGGGGCATGTGGAGGAGGCCAATCACAGACGTTCTTTGGGGGTACCATCTCTGGTCTCCTTTCCGCAGGGAACCCCCCTCCCCCGCCCCCAGACAGGGGCTGGTGGTATCCATTTCCTGCTGTCCTGGGAACACATCGCTCAGCTCACAATTGCCCCTGCTTAAAAACATCCCCCAAGGTCCACAGGACCAAAAATGCAGTTTGGACAGGGGCTTTTGATTTAACAGGAAAAGTATGAAACACTTCTAGAGCTTTACGCACATTTCGCCTTCCTGGAGTCACCCAGCCACCAGGTTACAAAGGAATGGCTTCATATTCCCAATTAGTAGAGAAGGAAAGCAACTGAGCGGCCAAGCCTAGTCTGCAGACCATATTCTAATTACCTCGTTATAAATGTGGATTTCCTGACCTCTGCTATGCAAATGTACTACATTGGAATCTCTGATGAAGCCTTATTTTGCTGATATACCCACGCTACTCCATACGCATTGAACTTTAGAAGCACAAGGCGTGCAGATTGGAGATCTTCTGTGTTATTCATATCTCAAGTGGATTTTTGCCACAGCTAATTTTCCCCATATTTTCACAGCAGATGAAATTGGGATTCAAAGAGGTTAAATGACTTATTCATTTATTCACAAAGTCTTCTCCCAACTGGTAAGGCCTATAAGTGGGAAATCAAACCTAGAACTTCTGACTTCTGGTACTTTGTTCTTTCCACTACACCAGACTGCCTCCTTCTGGCATAGGGGAGGTTAGACAGCCATCCTTTTGGAATGTCTGTTGTGGAGACTCTCAACAAATAAAATGGGTATAACTATAAATAGTGTACAGATTTATTTATGCCTCACAGTTTCTTTCCTGTTGAAACATATCTGATTTCTATCATGCTCCTGTGAAAAATGCCCACTTTCTATTCAGACATTAGGCTAGTTATTGATCAAAATCTTGATGCTAAGGTTATTGAGAGGATTGCTATTCCAATGGCAGAAGAGTGATAATATCGGTGCACCATTCTAAATTAGCATAGGAGCTCATTCACTTGTAGCATAGAGTTCATTCATTTCTCACAGCAGACCATTGAGGTAAGTATTTACCTGCATAATCAGATGAAGAAACTGAGGTCTGATGTAACTTGCCCAAGTTCACACATCCCTTGAGTTCTAGATCTGGGCCATGACCGAAGGCTATTTGGCTCTAGAGGCAGCAGGAAAACCCTCTCATTCCTTTTCTGCTAAGGGGAGTGTTGAAAATGGGGAGTCTTCTGTGGGTAAATTTTATTGGAAAGAAATTAAATGACTCTCAGTAACTCAGAACGATGGCAGCAATAAAGTAATCATAAAATTTACTTTTGTGTAAGTCATCTAAATGAATACTTAAAAACAATCATCATTTTAAAAATGAATCCATGGTCATGCAACCGATGTGGTTCAAATTTTTTGTTCTAGAGATGGGGAAATTAAAGGCCTGAGAGGTAAAAAAAATCTTCCCCAAAGTCTCAGACCCCACTACGGTACAAATTGGGCAGGTTGTAAAAGTTGCAATTATAATCAATTTCTTGAAAGAGTGCCTTAGGTGAGTTTACCAGCTATCTATTGATCTGTTACCATAGTAATGCCCCAAATAAACATTCACATAACCTCCGTGGAATGCAACAATAAATGCTGATTGCTCACAAGTCTGGGATGGTTGAGTAGGTGCCTCTGCTGATCTTGGCAGGGCTCTCACATGTTGGGAGGACAGCTGGCTGTTGTGTGATCTAGGATAGCTTCAGCTGAGGCAACTTGGCTCTGTCCCATGTGTCTCTCATCCTCTAGCAGGCTAGTTTGGAAGAAATCTCATGCCAACGGAGGAGTTGCAAGAGGACAAGTAGAAATATGCAAGTGATATTTCAAACTTCTACTTTCCTTGTCATGTCTCCAATCATCCATCAGCCAAAGCATGGGCCAAGTCTGGATCAGAATTGGGGGCACTACAAATTTACAAGGCAAAGGGCATAGAAACAAGGAGGGTTGTGAATTATACCCACTAACACAATTGTTGTACCGCAGTGAGGGAGGAGGAACAGCATTGCATAGAAACAGTTTCACGGAGGAGAAAAGAAATCAAATAAAGCCAAATGATGCAATGTTAGTTTTTAACCTCCAAACTTTGGGACCACACCCTGCATTTTGGGAAGCATTTGTTATATTTAATAAGTGAAGAGGAATACATAGCTTGACTAAATTAAGAGAAGCACTGATTTTAAGAAAGTTGCTTTACTTTATAAAATTAGGTTCACTCTGTTGGCAAACATCAAATTGAATTTGGGGGTTCTGGCAAA
>PVIY010030041.1:0-31412 GCA_004026745.1 Myrmecophaga tridactyla
TGCTGAGATGAGGAATGCCGAGCTGCTTGGGCTGTGCTACATTGCAGTCTCTTGTTTAAGCACCAGCCAATTTAGTCAAACGTCCTTCATTGCAGCTGGCACGCCTCCTAGCCGACTGCAGATGTAAATCAGCAACAGGTGAAGTTCACGTACCCTTGGCTCATGGCCATAGCAACAGAACTAGGCACCTTCATCTGGCCAAGTTGATAACTGCCACACATGAGCATGAGCAACAACAGAAAAAATAGAAAAATGGGACCTCCTGAAATTTAAAAACTTTAGTGCAAAGGACTTCATCCTGAAAGTAAAAAGGCAACCTACAGGGTGGGCCACAGTGGCTAAGCAGGCAGAGTTCTCGCCTGCCATGCCAGAAACCCGTGTTCGATTCCGGGTACCTGCCCATGTTAAAAAAAAAAAAAAAAAAAAAGGCAACCTACAAAATTGGAGAAAATATTTGGAAACCACATACTTGATAAAGGTTCAATATCTAGAATATATAAAGAAAGCCTTCATCTTGACAAAAAGATAAACAACCCAATTAAAAAGTGATTAATGGACCTGGAATGGGCATGTCCTCCAAAGAAGACATACAAATGGCTAAAAAGCACATGAAAAGATGCTCAACATCACAACATCATTAGCCATCAGGGAAATTCTAATCCAAACCATGAGATATTTACTTTAGACCCACAGAATGGCTACTATGTAAAAAAACAGAAAACAAGTATCGATAGGATATGGAAAAACAGAATACTCATTCATTGTTGGTGGCAATGTTAAATGGTGCAGCCACTGCAGAAAACACTTTGGCAGCTTCTCAGAAAGTTATAGGCTTACCATAAGACCTAGCAAACCTAATTCTGGGTATATACTCAAAAGAGTTGAAAGCAGGGATATGAACAGATATTTGCACACCAATGTTCATGGTGGCATTATTTATAATTGCCAAAAGATGGAAGCAACTCATGTGTTCACCAGCAGAGGAACGGATTAGGAAAATGCCATTTATACAGACAATAGAATATTATGCAACTGCGAAAACGTACAAGATACTGATATATGCAGCTTCACTTCATGTTGAATGAAATAAGTCACACAGAAAAGGACTAATATTGCATGATCTCACTGATACGAAGTTTAGAATAAGCAAATTCCTAAGTGTCAGAAACCAGTATTCAGGTTACCAATGGCTGTGGCTAGGGAAGGGGTACAGAATTTCTGTTGGGAGTGATGGAGAAGTTGTAGTAGTGGAAGACGGTGACAGATGCAGAACACGGTGAATTTAATTAACACCACTGAATACAATATATGTATATGATTTCTGGGGAAATTTTAGGTTGTATCTAAATTACTGAAATAAAAGTCAGAAGACTATATTTACCAATTAAAAAGAAACAGGTTTTAAACAATGAAACAAAGCACCAAGAATATTTTAAAATTTGACCCTGGTTAACACAGAAATCTTTCTTTATGTAGCTGCAGGGAAGAGAGAGTCTGCAGTTGGAATAAATTATGAACCTACATCTAAAAAATTTATTTGAAAATAAACAACTTGATTCCATCAGCACTCTAGTAATGCTGAAAGATAAATCAGATTGTGAGTTTCAATCAGTCATAAATTTAAGAGCTCCAATTAGAGCATGAAGAGATTACTAACAGAAAGAGAGGAGGAGGAGTATAACAGAAAAGACAGGATTTAACAAATGAATGAGTGCTGAATCATTATATTGATATTTCTGATGGTCTCCAGTGTCTTAGAGCAGCTAGAAGTAAAAAAAATGAAAAATCATGGAACTGTAACCCATACCAAACTTTAAAATCTGTTCTATAACTACTTGTTAAAATGTACTTGGAAATTTATTGCTTTTTGGTATATATGTTATATTTCACAATAAAAAAAGTTTAAAAAATTTTTAAAAAGACACTACTGAGAAACTCAAGGCAGACTTTATAGATGTAAAATATTTTATTTGTAAATGGTGATCTTCTAAATCTGTGTCCACAAATTCCAAAACCCATAACACTCTGTATACTTCAAAAAATTCAATTTTTGCCAACATTAGGTACTATTATACAGAACAGAAAACAAAACAAAACAAAAACCTGGTAGGACAAATACTGGTAGGATGTCAGAATATTGTACAAGAGAAGAAAAATATTCAAGAAACAAATTTCATACAGCTATTTATCAAGAGAAAAATATATACAATTGATTTATTCTGTAAGATAAAAATACATCATGCCATATACATTACAAGTTTAGAACTGCATCACTGAATAATACAACAGTTTACAGTCCGCTTCAATTGTGCACACAAAAAACTTCATTTTATACTTAGCCTGTGAAGTGTCAGTACCAGAATTTTAAGTACAAAATAAAAAGCTAACCTGGTTCAAAATGCTGATTAAGTTTCTACAAGCAAACACAAAACAGTGTTTTTTTTTTTAATTATTATTATTAAAGAAATGTAAACAAACAGTTCATACAAACACATTTTAAAATTACATCTTTCAAAACCCTATTGCCAGAGTCCTGCAACTGCAAGCATAATCACATCTCTTTTTTTTTTTTCTTTTTTCGACATTTTGTGTTAAATAGAAGGCTAAAGACTTAGATTTAAGTTCCTGCTACATGATCCTATTATGTGTACATGATTCTTTGTGGCCTGAAACAAACTTCTAATCAAAACTACTTTTGCTGAAGGAAAAAATTCAGCCTCCATTTGGGTATATTTTTAAGCAGTTATTCACAGTTATCACAAATTGTAAGCACAAAAAAACCTGACTGAAGAAGTAGGGATGCAACAATATAATATGAAAAAATTAGTTTAAATTACCAAAACAGCTATAAAAGTTGTAGCTATAGCATACACTCTGTTCTATCAGAAGTAAGGTGTATAAAACAATTAAGTACTAATAGACTATAGTTTCCAAAAAACCCCAAACACTCTAGGTTGAAATTTTGGTTATTACATAATTATAATGGCATATTTAATAACAAAATTATATTGTAACATCCCTATGAACATTTTATAAGCACCCAAGCTGCTGCAGAGCCTGGTAGCATTTGGTCAATAACTATTTTTATACTGTATTTTATCTCAAAATATTTACATATTTGTACAAAGTAACAGAGTTTGTTAGTTCTGCAGGTAACAGCAGCAGCTTGGCTTTCTTCTAACTTTTATTTAAAAATAGCTTCATTCACTTATTCAATAATAAATACAAAAGGTTTCTCTTATTTTACAGAAATCAAAAACTACAATAAACTGACTCATGGAATCAAGTATTTAAATGTATTTTAGTGCAAGTTATTATCCCTTAGCTCTATCCCTAAGGAAGTCATTTCAGTACATTCCTTGTTCAGTGGTGTCTACTTTATTAAAAAAAAAAAAACTTTTTAAATTAGAGGGCCTGCCCCTTTTTCAAATAAGGCTGTGGCCAGCACTTTGGACATCTCCCTTTCGCTGGTGATTTCAGTCTTACATTCATAGGAAGGCCCCTGCCGTGGGGCAGGGCAGCCATCGGCTCTTTGCCCCAGTAAAAGTTTCTCCTTAGTGAGATTAAAACAAAACAAAACAAAGCCCACCCACAAAAACAAAACAAAAAACAAAAAAGGGAAAGAAAGAACAAAAAAGAAAAGAAAAAAGCAAAAGTGCTGGACCATTCTATAATTCTGTTTAACCTCAGCAACTTTAGGAAAGTTGCTTTAGTTAGCTTTCTCCTGGTGCTTCTTTAACCTAAAAGACTGAGGATATACATCAGAACTCCCAGAAGCTGTTTTTCAAAAAGTTATAAAATAGAAAACAAAAATATCTTTCTGTCTGCAAAATTCAAATGATGTGTTGAATCTCTTCTTCCTAGGGACAAGCCGCCCGCTGAGATAGCAAGGAATGCATTTCAGTTCATCCATTTCCGGCAGTTTACAGCTCCACAGTGACATGGAATCTTGTGCTGGTCATCTTCGAAGTCAAACTTATAGTCATAGCAAAGCTGTCCGTAGCAAAGAAACAGTGTAAGGAAGGACAGAAAGGAAAGGAAGGAGCTTCCTTCCTGGATATCCCTAGTATTCAAAATCAGCAAACAAAATGAATAAAAATTAAAGGAAGACCTGATTTGTTGAGGCTCCATGGGAACTTGAGTGGAAACTCAAAAAGAAATAAGCAAACAAACATAGGTATACTTAACTTAGGGATCTCAAAGGGACAGAGGAAAAGAGAAAGGGTGGCCTGGCTGGAGAAAACATTGCTACAATTCCTCACAGCACTGTCCCTGAAAGTGGATGGAGGAAATTGGCTAATACACTGTTTCCGGCAGGATAAGGATCCCCCTCTCCCAACCTCTGTCACAATTCCCCATTGCATGGCTTCCCCAACCCTTTATGCGTTGACTGGGACATGTAAGTTTGGCCAGAGGCAAATTGCCCTTAGCAGCTAACATCTGTCTTCCCTATCTTTCCTCACTAAGGGATATCTCTTTGTTTAAGAATTAACAAACCTTACAGGAGTTTTGTGATGGAATTATTTTCACTATTTTGCAGACAATAAAATGGAAGGATCAGAGAGTTTATACAACTTAATCAAGGGTAATCATTAAGAGGCAGGAAGGACCTGAACTCAGCTGGGTCTATTTGCTTTCAATGCTGTCATAAGGGCTATATCACAGAGCATTCCGTTTTTCACTGGGCACCATGGTAGGGTTTTAACATAGCTCCAAGTTATTCTGAGATTTGCAATGGCCTCTGGGTCTAATCTAACACATTCTTGATTTTTTTAAAAATGGAGATTCCAAAAAGGTGACAAAACATAGGCAAAATTTCACAGCTACAACAATCAAGAAGGGGTTGAGGGGCACCAAAAAAGTAGACACTCAGGCTTATCCTCAAAAGGGAGGAGAGATTTCCAATAGAAACCTGCATTGTTGCAGTGCCAGCATTCCAGTAAATTCCAATTCCAGAACTAGGGCACTTAGATCAAGATATGCTAATCAGGTTGAGAAATGTACACGAAGCAACCAAGAATAATAACAATCTTAACATCTGAAATGCTGAATCAAAGTTTGTCTCTTGGAAACTGAAGAAGACAAATGTCAAGTCCTGCATTCACATTAAAACAAAGAAAAAAAAAAAACAAATACTCAAACTGTTTGAAAATCTGTTGATGCAAAAATCTGTAAGCTTATATTGATCCTAAGTGTGAAAGAGCAATCTGGCTCCCCCAAATCTGCCAACTCAAAGCCTTATAGTTATCTCACACAAGCCATTTTACCGAAGACCACAAGAGGCAAAAATTCCATGATAATTCTTCAAATATCATTTTGAATATAAGCATAATCTTGAAAGAGAGGGATACTACCAAATTGTCCTCAGGTAATGGGGTAAAGACTGAAAATGCTGCCATATGAGTGATATGGGATGTTTAATTTCTGACCAGAAGAACAAGGGAGAGGGGAGAGTTCATTTTAAAACTTCCAAAGTTGTCATGTGGAAGATAGTAGCAACTTGAATGCCTGAAAGGCAAAATTTAAGATGGTAAAATTTGATCTAATATAAGGAGATTTATTCTAGCAATAAAGAACTGGAAAACAAGTTGCTCTGTTTAAAGGAGTAAATCACACTGTACTAGGGGTTATGAAGGACATAGTAGACACTATCCTTCAAACTCTTACCTCTTCTCCTTTCTGAATTCTCCGACTGGAGCTGATGATAATTTTGTGTCCTCTCTCAAAAGTCACCACTTCAGCCACACAGTTAGGTGCACACGAATGGTTGATATATCTGTAAGCCACCATTCAGAAAACTATTTATTGTAAAACAACCGGTAAAGCTTAAAAAAAAACCTTCAATTCACAGGGAAAACTTTTTCCTCATTACATTTCTATTCACCCATTAGTTAGGATAAGTATGAATACGGAACTTTAAATAAAAATTATCTTCAAAATGCCCGGACGCTTTAAATCCCTGAAAGGCTGTAGTGCACATTCCTCCCCTGCCTCAGTCTTCTGTCCACTACCACTAACTCCATCAAGCAAAAGACCCAAGTTATCAGATTCCCTTTTTGTTCTCACCGTGCAGGCCCTCCTGTAAGTGTTGCATCAATAACATGGTCATTATCCATACGGAACATGTACACGCCACGGTTCTGAAAGACAAAGTTCTTTTTTTTTAGCTCTCATTAAAAAAAAGCCATCAGTGCACACTGAAATACACTCTAATCACACTCATTATGAACAATTATACTAACTTGTTCTATATACTTGTTAAAATGTACTTTGAAATTCGTCACTTTTTTGAACATGTACTCTATTTCACAGTAAAAATTGTTAAAAAAAAAAATCATATGCACCAGCATGTACCTGAGACTCATAAAGTTTCTCTTTTCTGTTTGCCACTTCATTTCGAATGATAGTCCCAATGTATTCGATGACCATGGTGTGCTTCTCAATGTCTCTAGCAGCATATAAGCCCAATCCCTGAAAAACAAAACAACAAATCTGCATTCTATTTTTCATACAAAAGTATTAACCATGGGTCTTATCAAAAGTCATACTTAGGTATAATGATAAATTATAAAACAAAAAATGTTTTTGTGTGAGGAAGAACAAAGGAGTGTCAATATTGCAGGGTACTAACGATAGATGGTAAATTCGTATTTTAAAACTCTGTGTGAGACTAAAGCAAAAAATGTTTATTTGGTACAAAATCTATATTTTGACTAGCGCATTTCCAATTAACTTATGTGGATGGTGTAACTGAACACCATAAGTACATGAAACCTTGAGTAGGGCATGAGATTTTTTTGGTTGTCCAGAGTGATGCCCTGATAAATCCCAGAGTAATTTGAACAGTAAATAAAAGTATTTGCAAAGTCCCCTTGGGGGAACGGTGAGAAAGGGGGAAAATTCAACTTCCCTGATATTCTCACAAGCAGTGGGGACAACCAAAGCAATAGGCCGAGCCCTCAATCCTGGGGTTTGTTCATATGAAACTTGGCCTGCAAAGGATAGGCCAAGCCTACTTAAAATCAGGCCTAAGAGTCACCCCCAGAGAACCTCTTTTGTATGTAGCCTTTCTCTCTCAGCCAACATGACAAGCAAACTCACTGCCCTCTCCCTTTCTATGTGGGACAAGACTCCCAGGCATCTAAACCTTCCTGGCAACATGGGACAGAAATCCTAGAATGAGCTGGGACTCAGCACCAAGGGATTGAGAAAACTTTCTCGACTGAAAGGGTAAGAGAGAAATGAAACAAAATGTCAATAGCTGAGAGATTCCAAACAGAGTCGAGAGGTTATCCTGGAGGTTATTCTTACGCATTATATAGATATCACTTTTTTAGTTAAGGTATAATGGAAGGCTGGAGGAAAGTGCCTGAAAAAGTAGAGCTGTGTTCCAGTAGCCATGTTTCTTAAAGATGATTGTATAATGATACAGCTTTCACAATGTGACTGTGATTGTGAAAAGCTTATGTCTGATGCTCCTTTTATCTATGGTATGGACAGATGAGTAAAACATATGAATTAAAAATAAATAAATAATGGGGAACAAATATTAAAATAAATTTAGTAGAGTGAAATGCCAGTGATCAATAAAAGGGAGGGGTAAGGGGTACGGTATGTAAGAATTTTTTTTTTTTTCTGAATTGATGCAAATATTCTAAGAAATGATCATGATGATAAATATACAACTATGTGATGATATTGTGAGTTCTTGATTATATACCAAGAATGGAATGATCATATGGTAAGAATGTTCATGTTTGTATGCTATGTTTAAAAATAAAATAAAATAAAATAAAAAAGTCTTACTTAGGGTTTCACAGGAACTCAATTTTTAATTAAATATGCTATATTCTGAAATTTAAAAACTAGCCAATATCAGCACTTAAGTATATGCTGTCACTGTCTTGTTTGTAATATCTTTTAAAATAAGATAAACTCTAAGAATTTAGTGGGTTTTGTTTATTTTTTATCAGACTTTAACTATGGTGTGAACACTAGATGAGCCAAGTAATGTTGACTGGCTGTCCACATTTTTACGAGACTCTCTTATTTTTTATGTAATACCATACTGAGTTCCCATCAACCAAAGAACCCGATGGCCTTTGACATTTTTATTCTACTACTATTCTAAAAGACTGACATGATAATAACTTTAATAAAATAAAAATAAGGCTAACTATAAGAGATTATAAATACCATAAATGACCTTCACATTCAGCTTTCAGCTTCTTGGAAGCTAGATAAAAATATCAAAAACAGGCTAAGTTTTATTTTGCCCTATTATCAGGAAAGTTGGAAACACATTTCTTAGGGAAGACAAATATTTTTTCTGATACAAAATTCCAAGGCTACCAAAGAAATTTATAGGAATTTGAATTGGCTAAAGGAATGAAGCCATCTCTGTCATTTGGCAGCTTGTATTGTATATGCTACTGCCCTGGTAAATCACATGCTATATGCATCATTTTTTAGCAACACACAAATTGTAGGAAAAAATGATATACTGGGAAAAACATGGATAGTTTCCACAGAAGACTATTTGTATTTTCAAGTCACAATTAGGGTTTCTGCATTCTCAATTAAGACTGACCAGAAAGTACTAGTGGAGAAATAAGGAAGATTATGTGTTACATGGAGATATCCAGATATATTCTTTGTCAAGTACCAACTTGGAGAATATAGCAGGGAAGGATGTCTGAGATTTAAGTATGTCAGAGAATTATCTTCTTAAAAAAACATTTATGTAGTTTATCTGTTCAACTCCAGATATGAGTCAATGGTGAACAACAAACCAAAACACACCTGAAAATTTGTACATTTTGGGTGTATTTCAGCACCTTCTGGTAGACAGATATGAATGTAACTGTGACATTTTATTGTAAAGAATTTTTTTTTAGCATCACTCTGCTTAGGGCAATGAATAGTAGGGCTAAATGGGTTCAGTTATGGCTCAAGTCTGAGACACAGATAGCCTTGACTTCATGGATGTAGGAGAAATAAACTACTGTTGCTTTGTAAATGTGGTAACTTAGATTCCTTGATGTCACTTAGCATCACAAATGGTGATGTAACACTTAGGAATGTGGTGTTCCTGGTGATGTTTCTAGAACTTGGTTACCATTTTCTTTTCTTGAGCACTTTCAGAGTTCTGCCTTAAGTAAAATTTGCTGACAGGCAACCCAAGTGTTGCTCTCTTCCCACACACTGTAAATTCCTATTATACGTGGGCTTTGAAATAGGAAGGGCATGTTATAAGGGAAATAAGAATAGTTTTATTAAGTAAAAAAAAAGTTGGCTATGGGAAATAATTGGAATCTGATATTCAATGAGAAATATGTAATTATAAAAGCAGGGAAAGAAAAGAATCATTAATGAATAGAAAAGTATTAAACTTCCAAATAACAAGAGGAAAAAATGGAACAAACAGCAACCTAATCAAACCAGTAAAATTAAGGAAAAAGGAAAATGTAAACCAAATAGTATCCATTAAAATGCTGGTGATCGGTGAGGGGGAAGGGTAGGGGGTAGATATGTATGAATTTTTTTCTGTTTTCTTTTTTATTTTTTTCTGAATAGATGCAAATGTTCCAAGAAATGATCATGATGATGAATATGCAACTATGGATGATATTGTGAATTACTGATTATATATGTAGAATGGAATGATCAAAAGTTAAGAATGTTTGCATTTGGTGTTTTTTGATATTTAAAAAAAACAAAAAAATTAAAAAAAAATAATATTAAGGGTAAGATGGGAATAAAATATACACTATGTTAGTCATTACAGTAAATGTGAATGGAACGAATGCTTCCATCAAAAGACAGACTCAGACTAAGATTTCAAAATAAGACCTAACTATATGTGAGTTCTACTTAACACAAATTAAAAAAGAAAAACCAAAAATAAAAGGGCAGGTTTGAAAAGCCAGCATTTCCTTACATCATAGAGATAAACTAAAGGCTTTCTGCTAAAATCACAAATAAGAGTCTGCCCACTATTACAGTATTGCAGTATTAGCTAAGACAAAAAAGAAAGCAATTAAGAGGCATGGAAATTGGAGAATATGAGGTAAGAGTATCTCTATTTGCAAATCCAACTAAATAATCTAAAAATTACCCCCTGAAATAAAACTCAATGGAATATTAAAATTAAGAAAGTATAAATATATATAAGACATAAGAAAATCAATACCCTTGCACCTATACAATGAACCAGTTAGAGAAAATAATGGAAGAATGCATAGCAAAGTATAAAATACTTATGCATAAACTTAATGAGAAATGTGGAAAATCCATGAGGAAAACTAGAAAATATTCCTAGAAGACACAGAGATGTACTTGAACAAAATAGAAAACATACTATGTTTTAAGATAGAAGACTCAACATCATCATGCTAGTACATTTAAAAATGTAATATAACCCCAGTAACATTTTTACTTTCAGTATTATTTTGGAGCTCATCAAACTGATTATCAAGTTCATTTGGAAAATTAAACAAGAGTAGAGAATAGCAAAAACAAACAAACAAACAAACAAAAAGACCAAGCAACCAAATAATCACCGAGAAAAGAAGAATAATGGGAACGGGATATAGCTAGATCTTCTAGAAACTGGATCAATTTCTCACACAGTATATCAGGATATATTCAAAATTAACTGGAGAACTAAAATTAAAAAAAAAACAACATAATATAGGGAAACATGGCCTATCCTTTATAAATGGAGAGTGAGGAAGTTTTTTAAACTATTACTCAAAATACAGAAGCAATAAGAGAAAAAACTGGCAACTCAGATTATATTAGAAACAAAGAAAACCTCACATACCATTATTTGTGGAAAAATACTAAATTAAAAACAAGTATCAACAGGGAAAATTACTTATAATTCATCTCAAGTAAAGAATTAGTATTCTAATATTTAAAATAGAGGTCTAAAAGGGAAAGATCAACACTATCTTATTGATAGAGACTTGAGAACAGAAGTTTATAGAAAATGAAAAGTAAATGGCTCTTGAATATCTGAAAAAGAAACTCAGCTTTTGTCATAAAAGATATTGCTCATAATAAGAAAATGTAAGTCAAACTAACCTGAGGTAACGTTTTTACCTATTAGATTGGCAAAAAAACAAAAAACCCAAAAACTAAAAAACAACTTCAAAATTTACCATACTTCACTGGCGAACCCATAGGGAAATATGCCCTCTTATATGTAGAAATAGAAAATAGTAAAATCTCTGAGGGAAAAATTAGGGACCATCTGGACAAACTGAGGAAGTGTTATGGTTGGACATATGCTTCTCTATTATTTTCTTTACTTCTGCATGTATTTGAAAATTTCAATTTACAAAAAGGAAAAACGAAGAGATAAGGCAAATGAAAAAATCAAGGACAAAATTAAAGTTACCATACTGTCCATCTAATGTATACAATTTAATAGCTCACAATATCATCACATAGTTGTGTATTCATCACCATGATCATTTTTAGAACATCTGCTTCACTCCAGAAAAATAAAAAGAAAAAAGAAAAGTAATAGTTACATTCTTAACAGCTAATTGTATAAAACAAAATCTACTAGAAATAAGATAATTTGTTGGAGAGTTTAATATCATTCTCTCAGAACTGGTCAGACCTAGTGAAAAAAAAAAGAGTCTCAAAAAAGATCTGAAGTTGGTATATTCACACACATGTATATATGTTGCATAAAACGATTTAATACATATATATCATGGAATACTCTAAAATATTGATAATATACTTAATCATAAAGAAAACCTTGACAACTTTTTAAAAGTTTAGCTTGATTTTACAGGCTATAATCTCAAATCATAATCCAATAAAATTGGAAATAGAAAAAGAAAAGGGAATTAATAAAAATTTGAAAGTAATGGACTAAGGAGAAAAAAAGAATAGTTAAAATGCTTAAAATGCCCTAACTTGGTTCTTTGAAGAGTCCAATGAAAGAAAGAAGCTCCTTGGCAAGTCTTCTTAGGGAAAAATGAGCCAAAATAAATAGGCATAAGAATGAGGAAGATGATAACTGCAGATATAAGAATAAAAGAATCTTATTTTTTTTATTATTCTACTCCTTACAGTTTTAGCCTTTCTCCTCCTGCTAAATCATTTAAGATAAAAGAATAAAAGAATCATACAACTGTATGACAACAAATTTGGAAATACTAATCTTCAAATCTGATACAAGTAGTAGAAAACTTGAAAAGACCAATTACCAAAGAGATTACCAAAGAGCTCCATTAAAACAGTACTAGTAATTGGCATGTATAGAGTTAAACTTTGTATCCTTTTGAAAAACAAATGATTCCAATATTATCATAAAAATCCAGGAAGATGGAAAGTTCTCTGAGTCAGTTTATAAACCTGGCATAAACCAAATACTTGACAAAGGCAGTATCAGAAACAATCTGATTTGGAATACATATACATTCTCTAAATGAAATATTAGTGAGTAGAATCCAGAAAATTCTCAAGAGGATACAAATGCCCAAGAATACAAATGTAAAGTCAGAAATACAAGACTGATTTTAGTGTTCATTAAGTCAACTAATTACAGTGGGTAAAAAAGCACATGATATTAATGGATGCTGAAAAGGCACTTAAAAAAAGTTTAGTAGGAATGGCTGCTAAGGTTTAAGTGAAATATATACATGTGAAGTCTAACTATAAAAATAAATAGCAAACGGGCGGTGCAATGGTGGCTCAGTGGCAGAATTCTCGCCTGTCAAGCCAGAGACCTGGGCTTGATTCCTGGAGCCTATCCATGCTCCCCACCCCATAATAATAAATAAACACCAAACATACTAAATAGTGTAATCAATTAAAATGAGGAACTAGGAAAGGACGCTCTCTATCATCATTACTCTTTAACATTATTTTAATAGCTCTAGCTAACAGAGTAAGCAAGAAAAATAACATATAAACACTGAAAAAAGAGAGAGGTAAAAAAAGAGGTTTCTCTTGCTGATTCGTTGACAGAGTGGTTGTGATGTTTAGGCCCATGTGTGAACTAGGCCAGGTAATGGTGTCTAGTTGTCTGGTCAAGCAAGCACTGGCCTGTTACTGCAAGGACATTTTCTGAACTTAAATCATAAATAAGATGATTGCATTTATGGTTGATTTAATCTACCATCAACTAAGGAGTGTCCTCAAAAAAAGGGAGACATTTAATCCAATCAGTTGAAGGCTTTCTTAAAAGAAGTGAATGACTTCAGCAGTCGGAAGAGAGAACTTTCATCGCTACTTCAGCCAGCCAGCTTCTCCTGGGCAATTCATTGAAAACCTTCATTGGAGTTCCCAGCCTGCAGCCTGCCCTACAGAATTTGGACTCATACATCCCACAGTTACAAAATCTCATAATATTTACAGCTATCTACTGCTCGTCCTGGTTCCCTAGAGAATCTTGACTAATACAGTAGTCGATGTAGAAAACTAAGAAACTCGTACAGACTTTTTAGTAAAATAGGTATACCCAAGATAAGTATTAGGAAAGACAAAGTACCTTTTCTTGATTACAGCGATAAGCACAGAGAAACTAGAAATAATATTTTTGTCTCAAATGAGGGGGAAAAATAGAAAAATTAAGAATGTATTTTAACTATAGGTATAGCATCTATTTGAAGAAAATTAGAAAATTATATTGAAGGAAATAAATGAGACCTAGATGGAAAGATGTGTTTAATGGAGAGAATTAATCTGTTTAATATAAAATAAAGTAAAAATATATCCCATAATTGTGAAACTATCAATGGTTTATATAAGATATTGATGACAACACTGTTGTGGGACAAATTGTGAACAAAATAAATGCTCATTAGTAGGAGAATGGTTTAATTAATTACAGTTCATCAAAATCACAGACTATCATACAGCCATTAAAGAGAATGACCTAAAGCTATCTCAATTGATCTTAAGGGATCTCTGATATATGTGAGACAAACTGCAAAAAAAGTACTACATATGATTCATTTTCATATACGTATGTACATAAGTATGCATTTTTAAGATATTAGCATGGAAAAAAATTAAAAGGATACATGCTAGTTTGTTAACACCATGACCTAGAATGGAGGGTGACAGAATGAATGGAGAAAAGAGATTGGGGGAAAAATATACCCTCAGAAATGCTTCAGGTCACAGACTGAAGACACGGAATTAAGAACCCACTAAAATCACAGGAATCAAACCAACACCCAAAAGTAAATGTCTATTTCAGAATGTTTTAAACAGAAAAGTAAATGATTTAGCAGGAGGAGAAAGGCTAAAACTGTGAGGAGTAGAGATAACACTAATTTGTCCTACAGAGTCTGAGAGAGAGGTTCAACTCTTGAGGTGAGAGCATCCAGAGAAAGAAAGGTATTGAATTCAGAATGTGAAAACAAGATATCAAGTAAAAGAGATCAAGAGAGAAAAGGGTTTTTAGCCGATTTTTAAAAATGAAAAAATGCAAAAAAAGTAGAGAAGTTCCAGAAAGAATAAAAAAAACAGAAAATAGATGGGGAGGGAAAAAGGAAGAAATGATCTAAGATAAGACAGAACTTTTCCTTTGGCATGCATCAGAATCATCTAAGGCACCACCTCCAGATTTGGATTCAGTAAGTCTGTGCTGGGCCCCCTCAAATGTGCATTTTTTAAGTTCCCAGGTGATCCTGATGCTTCTAATCTGTGGTCCACACTTTTGAGATCCACAGACCTCAGAGGTCCAATAAAATAAAAGAGAACAGACAGAAGGCACTTGTAGAAGAACTGATACAAAAAGTGTTAGACTGAAGGTCACAATGCTCCAGATTGAAAGAGCTAAAGGGAATGAATAAACAAACAAACAAACAAACAAATAAGATCCTAACTGTGGTGGATTTAATGTTGTGCCTCAATTTAGACATGTTCTCGAATCGTATTCCTGTGAGAGTAAACCCATCGTAAATAGGATCTCTTGAAGATGTTTAGTCAATATTTGGTCAAGTGAGTGAGGTTGGGCCATAATCCAGATAACTGGAGTCCTTTACAAACAGATGAAATTCAGATATAAAGAGAGAAAGTCATGGTGAGGAGCTAGAAGCTGGAAGTCAGCAGGAACCCAGACGAGAAGAGAGAAGACATAGCCACATGACAGGCAAGCTAATGAACCAGGTAATTGTCTGCCAGCCAGACACTACCAATTCTGGAAGGAAGCAAGGCTTTTTTGGCCTCCAAACTATGAGCCAATAAATTTCTATTGTTTAAGCCAAACTACTGTGTAGTATTAAGAGTAGTAGCTGGGAAACTAAGACCCTATATCAGGTATATTTCTGTGAAATGTCCAAATAAAAAGGATAAAGAGAAAATCCTAAAAACATCCAGGTAGGAGCACAAAAGGTTACAATAAAAAAATAAGAATCTGAATGAGCCAGACAATGTAATGTTGATCAGATTTATATTTTAAAGAGAGAATATTTGGCTTCTGCCTAGACACTGGATGAGAAGAGATAGGAGGCTCTTGCAATAGTGATGACTGATGAAGGTAGAAGATTAAAACAGTAGAGCCTGAGAGAGAACTTTCAGGAGGAAAAAAGTCAACATAACTAGATGATGCTTTGGACCTGGGTATACTGAAGCTAACTTATGAACTACACATGGTGCTGTCACTCAGTGATTATGAGGACCCTAAAGGAAGATCAGGCTTAGGTACTCAAACAGTTTAGTAGGGAGAGAGCTTCTTAATTCCATTCTGAAAATTTTGTATAGTTACGCCTGCAGCTCAGGTGTAAATTTAAGAGCTTCACCTATATGTGGCTTTACCTCTAAGCTATTCTACCATTCATCCACCAGAAACATACAATAATTTCATGAAATAAAGGATTCTAAAAGGTAATTGGAGCACTTCTGGGAATTATGCAATGAAAATATTATCTTTGTATTTTTCACCTTACAAGTGCTTGAAACGGCTCTGGCAATGCCTCCACAAATCCACTGTGTGTAAAATATGATACTATCTGCTTCCCAATGAATTATTTGAATCCACTGAGATTCAAAGAAGTAGATAGCAAAGGCTTGCTTTTGGGGAACGAAAGCCTCATGCTCTAAGACTAAATACCAAATTAAAAGTGAGTTCTAAACTGACAAGATTTGATACAGAAATATATGATTTTTAAAATGTGATTCTATTCCTGCGGCCATGTTGTATCATTTTTCACATATTTGAGATCAGTACCTTCAGACTTTAGAGGCCACCCTGTCCCTTCTCTTCCCAAACAAATAATTTCCTTACTTGAATCCGAGACCGGGCTAGATACACATTAGATTTCCATTCAGTCTTCATTTTCCGGTATTGAGATGACTTGGAATGGACAAACTGTTTACTGTAAGGCGCATTCAGTTCTCCAGTGACTGTGCTCTGAAATGATTTTGAGGTGCTGGTGCTGTTCAAGGTGTGAGGCCTGCAGACGATGGCATATCAACAGGAAAAAAATACAAGGAAAACTGAAGATATCTCTGAATAATGCCAAAGACTAAGTGATTTGAATTCTTATTGACAGAAACATACATTGAAAGCTACCTAGCAGGGACAACACAGCAATTTCTTGATTTAGTCATGCACATACACAGCCAAAGACAACAGGGTTTGTAAGCAGCAGACAAATCAAGCACAAAAAAAAAACCACTAATAAGCCTAGAAACCCTGGGCTGTACTATGTGAAGTTAAAACAAAATACCTTAACACAAACCTCTTGACATGGGTACTCATTTTAGGTTCAGATCGGGCACAACCCGTGGGGTTAACAGCAAGGGGAAGTTCCATGAGAGGATTTCGGCCATATCGGAAGGTATAGTTTTCACATGCTTCAACCCCAGGTAGCTGAAAAGAAGCAAAACAGACAAAAAGTTCACTCATTTGATCAAGACTACTGACAGCCTTGAGGTGACCAACGGATGGCTAAAGTCAAATTTTTATGGAAATGACTTGTAAACATTTTACTGATTTAAAAAATGGTCTTTTACCCATGTTAATATAATTAGCTTGCCCTTAGAGACATCCCATTATGCCAATTCAACTTTAAAGCAGAACTCAGAAAATATTCCTTGAAGAAAAACCTTAACTTATACAACAAACCCACCCCAACCAATGCCTGCCCAATGCCTATGTGATCTTAGGATCTGATTATTTCAACATTCATAAACATGGGGAATGTAGTAATTCACAACTTAGTTCTTTCACCTGGGTACATAGCTTAAAATCCTTTATATGATTTACTTTCATGATCTTTCAAATTAGAAAAAGATGTGATGCAGTTACCACTATGAATGCCTTGGAAGTTTAGGTGGTAGCGTAAGGTTTACTTGTAAAATAATTTTATTTAAAGGACTTTTCCATAAAAGATACTATAATCATTTAGGTAGGATTATGTCAAGGAAGTAACTAGGCATGTTATTTAGTGGCTTTAGGGTGTTCACTGCTCCTCCAAATAAAATACATAATTTTTTGTTCTTGAAAACACTGCCTTTATAATCATGCAATTTTTCAAAAGTATTGTCTGGATACAGTTTAATTAGATCCCTTTCCACACATGCTTGTAACCTTTTATGGAAAGACATGCCAGGGAAAATATGAGTATTCCTCAATCCAACTGAGTTTTGGTGACTGCCCTGGGAAGAGGACAGGAAAATGGCCATACGCACTCAATAATCAGGAACAGGCGTGCTAACATTCATCAGTGCATGAGAACTTCAGAAAGTAAAAGGGGAGAGGAGATTCCCATTAGTCCAGCAAAACAAGAAGACAAAATACTACTGGTGTCATTCACCCCTGCTAACATCAACCCTGCAGAGAACCTAAAGTTTGCTAACCACCGCACAGAGTGAACATTTATTGCAATCTCCCAATTAATTGGGTATTGTTTGTTTTCTTTAAGAAAGACAGGGTTTAATCCACGGACAAATTCACTACCTGAAAAGTATCATGAATATTACAATATTAATAAAGTAGTCACAATGAGAAAAAAGCAATTTCAATGTTAAATCTTGATCAAAGCACTCACTGATTCGGCTATTCGGGCCACTGCAGAGACTGTCAAGCCAAACAGATCTTCTCCTTTTAAATACGCTGGAAAAAGCTGGAGCATTTCAGATTTTCTTCTTACACATGCCACAGGTTCCAAAATTTTATCCCAAACACCTACATATGGACAAGAAATAAATTTTTTGACAAACTTGCTCTTAGCTAAGCAGAGCTAATAGGATGCACTATAAAACAAGAGAAAAACAAATAAGCACTTACAAAGACTTACCAGTTTCCAAATAAAATCGTGTGGGTAGTAATCTAACTAGCCTGGTAATATGCGCCTATTAAATGGCAGTAATATATTTTAAAGACTTATGAAAATTGTGGGAAAAGAATATTACATTAGGAAATTAAACATCAAAAGTGCAAAAGGAAGTTTAACTGAAAATTCAAGCAAGTAGTTAGTTCATTTTTATATGGTTCATATGTTAGATTTTGAAATGATTAATATTAATTTTGAAGTCATTATTAATATCTATTAATTAGTTCCTTTCCTCCCAGATTTAAATAAAAATATGAAATTGGTATTTCCTTTGGAATTATCTTTCAAGTATTTTATACATTTAAAAAAAAACGGTTAAACTTAAATAAACTTCCCAGTACCTTTTACCTTTTCTAAATCAATAAAAATGACTATCCAGGCATAACTTTGGAGGTCAAAATTAAATGTCTCCTTTCCAGCTCCAAAATTATTTAATATCTGATGCTCTTGAAATCAGACAATGTACATAACATCCTTTATACATGCCTTCTAGAAACTAGCATTAAGAACAAGAAGGACCCCAAAGTAAATGATGGGCAATTGTGATTTACATATTATTCTGATTTATTTTACATACTCTATATCTGAATATATATGGACCTGATTTATTTCTTAAAGTCATACAAGTGTTTAGAAAATGAAAAGTCCACATCTCTTATAAAATATGAAATGAACATGAAAATATTGACATAAAACATTTATTACATCAGAGTAACTAGCTCTGCAGAGGCTCTTACCTTTAGGTGAAGTGTCACTTAAGACTAGGTCTTCATGGCCTTGTTCCACAATCCTGATCACGAACACAGGACGCCCATCTTTCTCCTCAATGGAGCACAAATAGCAACAGCGCCTATTGGCATAGCGTGTGCTCCAATATAACCGGCTGGCTTCATAACCAACAGGGAAGAGTGCTTTAGGAGAATGGAATGCTTGCATCTGTTGTGGAAGCAGCTGGCCAATTGTATGGAAGATGAGACTTCCAACGCGAAAAGTATGATCACGTTCTCCTCGTTGCACAATGCTAGCAATCTGTCGCACCTCATCACGCTGAACATAGACCCGCCTGAAGACTGCAAAGTAACTTAACTCTTGCTCATGAATTCCCTTTGGTTTGTGCATGGGACAAAGCATAGTTTTGTCCTTAAAAAACATGCATTGTGCTTTAATGGCGCAAGTAAAGTGATAAATGTTGGTGCATCGGAATCTGTGACATCCACTGGTAGCACCCATTTTATGACAGAAGACACATTTCATTTGTAGGCCTCTCCTCAGTGCTAGTTCCACATTGATTAAGGCACCAGCCTGGGTCTCATAGACCTCTGTGGACCACAGGGCACAATTCAAGTGGACCCACAGATCTAAGTCAAGGTTGAGTAGCCTTGCCGGTCCATCTGTCAATCCATCACCTTCTTCATGACAAAAGCAACACTTCCTATAATCCTTGGGCACAGGATCAGGTTTAAGGGAAGTACCCAATTTCTTTAGAAATTCATCTATTTCATCCTCACAGGGTGGCTTGAATGTCCCTTTGGGAATTACAATATGAATGTTCCATTTCTTCCATTTCATTCCTCTCCACTTTTTATTTAAAGGCCTACAATCATCAAACCCACCATGAACAGTTCTTAGCCGAGGCTTTAATTTGACTGTTACTTTAAGTTCATCTGGTTTTGCCTCTACTTTGGCTGCTTCGAAAGCAGGAGGAAAAGTGATGGGAGGTGAAGCAGGTGGAGAAACTTTTTCCTGAAGCTGCGGGAGACAATGCACATCTAAAGTGGAGATGTTGTTATTGTACTGATGAAACGCTTTGGAAGGTGTCTCTTTTACAGGTGACTGTGGCAACGAAGGAATGGATTCCTGGGTAATAAAAATAAACCATGTAAAACCAGAAATTCATAATTATTAAAACCAATTTTTATTAAAGCAAGAGAGCCACATGCAATCTTAAGGACTTAAAAGAATGAGTAACTCTAGAGGGTAGGGTCAATAAATAAGTAGTGAGTCTTCATGCATAGTAGAGGTTAATATCAGATATCAAAGATGTTTAAGTATTGACAGAGAGAACTGATCAAAGTGGAATGACTGTGCCCTTTTTCCATGCCCTTTTTCACAAAGCCATACTGGAGAATGTTCTGCTTTCAAACTTTTCTGGGACCCGATCCTTTCTAACTATATAATAATGGCAGAAAAAAATCAATCAGATGAGCTAGCTATTTTGACTTAAACAGTGGAATAGTATTTTCTGTTAAATAAGAATTTTGGAATATAATCTCCTAAAAGCTTATCCCCACACTATGAAATTCCCATCTATTACTTAAGGCTTAATTATTGGCATAAATATGAAAGAGGGGGAGAGAGTCTCCTGTCTGAAAACAAATCATATTTAACTATTTGAGGTTCCTCAGTTACAATCTAGTTGCTAAAAGAGGTGGGCTGATAGAAAAGCTCTAAAAGTTCTCTTTAGGTACAGGATATCATAAACTAATAAACATTAAATCCACAGAATACCACTCTTCTGATGGCCCCCCAATCCACAAAAATATCTGAAAAAAACATACCTCATATAAAACCCAAATGTGAGCAGAAATTGCATACCAATTTAAGTAAACAATCTGGTCAAACTACAACTCCTTCTATCATATAACATATCAGACAGTTTAACTTAGACTCTAGATTTATTTGGCACATGGCTTAGATACTATTACATTGGAGACCATTGTCTGTTAAAAAACTAGAATCTCTAGAACACTCTTTTGAGAAAGAAATGCTACAGCAATAATTGGAGACTGAATATATTACTGTATAGGAAAAAAGTTCCTTCAAAACATATGATCAAAAACTGTATTGCCACATATTTAGATACACATAAACTGCTCAAAATCAAGTAGCCCTTTCCCACCATTGTATAAAGCAAAACGCTTTCCCTCAAATTGCATGAATAGATTTAAATTTTGTTTTTGAATAGGTTTTTTCTACTGTAACAAGAACAGAAAAAATAATTTAATATTAAAAAAGATTAATTTATTTGTAATTAGTAAAATTAAAGATTTTAGTGTTAGTATTCTGAGCTTTTAAAATATAATTTAAATCTGCCTACTGTTTTCAAGTA
Source organism: Myrmecophaga tridactyla (assembly GCA_004026745.1). Lineage (NCBI taxonomy): Eukaryota > Metazoa > Chordata > Mammalia > Pilosa > Myrmecophagidae > Myrmecophaga > Myrmecophaga tridactyla. Next base: position 21,424 of record PVIY010030041.1, read on the forward strand.
AATTAAATATATTTAATTTGAAATAGCAACAAAGATCAAATTATTTTTAAAACCTTTTTTTTATCAAACTGATTACCATTTGCTTAGGATTTCTACACACAAAGTTCTGTGAAGGTAGGGGAACATATCAGTTTTATTCACTAATGTATACCCAGCACATGTAAGTGATTCATACACTGTTGACTGAATTAGGATTTTTCCTTATTTTACCTTGTTTTCTAAGGTTTTTGCTTGTACAGTTGATGAATGAAGAATAAAGCAATTATTACTGCAAAAGACAACGTCTTTCTCCATTCTATTTGAGCTTTCTCGGGAATCCTGAAAATCGAAGAGAAACGTGTGGTGATCTCAACAAGTGTAAATGTAATAAATACAGAATTTATGTACTGTTGATTTTTATGTTATATTCAAAAGTGACAGTAAAAAGTTAATTATGACCATATTTAGCATATAATAATTTAGATACAGAGAAGTAAATTTACAAAAACAAACTTTACTGTCTACATTTTACTCTATGCTGAGTGAAATAAGCCAGGCACAAAAGGATAAATACTGTATGATTCCACTTTTATGACCATGGTAAAGGTAAAAACCAGAGGCTTATAATACAGAATATAGGGGACTTAGAGATAAAGAGAAGCTAGATATAGATAAATGGTTAGATAATAAGGTTGAACTCCAATGTAAGGGAATAGATAGAAGTGAAGGCAGTTCTCTAATGGATCTATAAGTAATATAACCATATTGAAGATGAAAAGATTGAAAGGGGTTGTATAAACCTATGTGTTCCAATGATTAACACTAGAAATATAAATTAGTCCTTGCAAGAACTTCTTCAAAGGTACGATTAGTGTACAAAAAGTGTTAAGTCCAGGGTACAGGGGGAAAACTGCTATTGTATGCTATGGGCTTTGTTTAAAAGGAAAACAGCACTACTACAGCAATAGCAGCAGTTAATAATGAGACAGGGACAAGAGTTAAGAGGAGGTTTAGATTTCCTATTTGGTAAGGATATGCTTATTGGATATCTTTCTCTTGATAACAATGAAATTATCTAAAGTTGATACTGTTGATGGACTGTGGACTTAGGGCACTATACATGATGCCTAATGAATGCAGGTGGCTGAAGAATGAACTGACTGAGAAATAGATTGGCAAAAAATGGTGTGTACATATGATCGAACATTGCTGTGCTACTACAAAAAGGAATGAAGTTGTGAGGCATTCAATGATGTGAATGAACATGTGAACGCGAGGCAAAATAAGCCAGAAATTAAAGAACAATTATGGTATGCCCTCCTTTAGAAAATGCTTATAGAAAACAGAGGCCTAGAGTCTAAGCGTTTATAGCAAACACATTTAGTCCAGAGTGGTAATTATTAATTTTTGAATTAGTTATTATTATTTCTGGATTTTGAGAGGCTGTTTTATATATTTAGAGATAAGAATGAAACCAATCAGGTCGGGGTAAAAGTAATTCAGAACACAGGAGTAAGGAAGACACTGCCTATGTTTTAGAACCACACATACTCTGAGACCAAAGGAAGAAAAGTTTATTTGGTCTGGAAACTAAATTTTCTGTAGCACATAATCTAACTCAACCTTTCTGTACAGCTCATTTGAACAACTGGAACACAGGGAGCCCAGAATAAGAAAGAGGTCCTTTAATCCCGTATAGCTTAATGTAATGCCTGGATACATCCTAGAGTATATGAAGCAGATAATCAAAAGTACTGGCAGAGTCCTCTGAGGGATAGGAGAAAAAATATTTAACTATTAAACTTTATCATCAGGGAATCCCCTGATGATAATTTAGGGACACCCAAATCAATAGGCCAAGCCCTTGATCTTGAGGCTTACTCCTGTGAAGCTTACGCAGGTAGTGGAGAAGATTAGCCTACCTATAGGTATGCCTAAAAGTTACTTCTAGAGGACCTCTTTTGTTGCTCAGATGTGGCTTCACTCTCTCTAAGCCCAACTCTGCAAGTGAAACCATTGCTCTCCCTCCTATGTGGGACATGACATCCGGGGGTGAAAGTCTCCCTGGTGCCATGGGAGATGACTCCCAGGGATGAGTCCGGCCCTGGCACCAGGGGATCAACAATTTCATCCTGACCAAAAGGGGGAAAAGAAGTGCAACAAATAAGGTATCAGTGGCAGAGAGAGTTCAAAAAGAGTCAAGAGGTTACTCTGGAGATTGCTCTTAGGCAAGCCAAACCCCAACCAGGACCATTCCAGCCAATCCTAAAGAACACCTAGGGCAATATATATGATTCCACAAGGGTTCCATGCACTAGCGTAACTTTCCAGAAACCTACAACCTCCAGAGGGGTATGTCCTGAAACCTAGAGGGCCCAGCCTCTCTTGAACATCAGATAATTCCATCTCCTTACCCCATATTAGTGACAGACCCTTCCAATATGAAAAAGTTAGAATGGCCATAGCCCAAACACTGCTAAAGAGAGGGATAGAAAGATCAAAGGTGATAGTGGAGTTATACAGAGGTTAGGGTTTAACAAATGAATATGATTGCTGAATCATTAAACTGATACCTCTTTTAGTCTCTAGGACCTTAGAGCAGCTAGAAGTAAAAACCTAAAATTGTGGAATTGTAACCCATGCCAAACTCTGAAATATGTTCTATACCTAACTGTGGTGCTGTGATATGAAATTTATTGCTTTTTTGTACATATATTATTTTTCACAAAAAAAGAAAAAAAAAGTCAATTGTGATGATAAAACTAATATTTATGCCTTCTAGCCTCCTATTTTCTGGAGCAGCTAGAAGGAAAAATCTGAGAGGATCGTTTGGTAGCCCATGACAAACTCTGGGATCTGTCCTATAACTACTTGTTGAAGAGTCCTTTGAAAACTATTGTTTTTTTCTTTCTTTGCTTTGTTTATTTTTATATTATATTACACAATGAAAAAGTTAAAAAAAAATATGTTTTTTTTATTTTTTTCTTTTTCTGGAGTGATGCAAATGTTCTAAAAATGATCATGGTGATGAATACACAACTATATGCTGATACTGTGAGCCAGTTATTGTACACCATATATGGACTGTACATAGTGAAGATTTGCCAATAAAGATATATTTTAAATATATATATATATATATATGTATGGCCTTTGTAACACCGAATTTAACAATCTGTGGTAGTGATTTGTTTTTAAGCCAAGCCAAGCAAAATACATGGTGATGCTAGCTACTCCCCAGAATACTATATTTTTCTAGCAGAAATGGATGATTTTTTTGATGGAGGAGTAGAGTACTACCAAGGACATTTTATTGGAGGTAGGGGATAGGATTATAGCAGGACGGTACCTTGTTCACAAAGGTCAGATCTCTGAAAGATTTCCGCACACCACTACCAAGAATAACCACTTTACAGTGACAGCACCACTGTGGTCTGAGTGCTGATCTTTCCGCAACTGCATGACTAGAATCTTTATATCCAGCAAGACCTAAAAGGTAACAGACTTTTGTTAGTAATTGAAACAGACCAATGAAACAAGAAGGTGCAGACTGTAAAATTATGTTATACTAAACTTAAATTTATAACATGACCCATTATTTTGTTCTTTAGTTAATTAATATCAATTTTATCTTCTAAATTATGGTTATGGGGCATTTACTATGTGCACAGCACTGGGGTACAAATAAAGAAAACATGTCTATCTTCAAAAAGCTGGAAAACCAATACTAGTTTGTAAAAAATACCTAACAAAACCAAATGATTAAAACATATTAAGATTCAGTCTAGGGCAGCTGCCGTGGCTCAGCGGGCAGAGCTCCGACCTGCAGTGCTGGAGGTCTGGAGTTCAATCCCTGGTGCCTCCCGCCCACATGCAAATTAAAAAAAAAAAAAAAAGATTCAGTCTAAGTGCAAAGGATGTAAAGAAATACTACTTTCACTTGAGGGTTAACATGATACAGGAAAGTTTTAAGAAAGATGAAGAAGTATATGCATATGATTTTTAAATAAATGTGATGAATAATCAAAGAGGAAGAAGGGAAATTCCAAAGCAAGGTATAAATGTAAAGAAAGACCCAGAGAGATTATTATAGCACATGCTCAGAGAAGGCAAAAAAAAGGGAAAAGATATGTCATATAAATCCTGAAACCCAGAGGGACTGGCCTCTCCAAGATTTTCAATTAATTACATCTTCCTATCCTTTAGTGTCTATAGCCCTTCTCAATATAAAGAAGTCAGAATGGGCCTTGCCCAAGGATACCTATAGATCGGGAGAGGGATCAGGGGAGAAGGAGGAGGTATAACAGAGTGACTAGGATTTAACAGACAAGTATGTCTGCTGAAACACTATAATAATATTCCATATAGCCTCCAGTATTTGGGGGCAGCTAGAAGGAAAAATCTGAGACGGTGAAAAGGTATCTGGAATCTGTCCTGGAACTACTTGTTGGAAGTGTGCTTTGAAAATTACTGCTTTCATCTTTCTTTGCTTTGTATATACGTAATACTTTACAATAAAAAAATGTTAAAAAAAAAAAAGGTAAAGAGGAGCTGAAAGAAAATGAGTGTGACAGAGGCAGCTAGAAGTTAAACATTCAAAATGCAAAACAGGCAACTTTCAAAGATAATTCAAAGATTAGAACTGATAAACCATCAGATTCTAGTAAAAGGGAACTGACAGAAACAAGATCACCAGGAAAGTGATGAGTGACTTGGGTATGGAGAAAAAGCAAGGACAATGACTGAAGCCACTCATAAGATTTCTAATGAGACAGGAAGGAAAACTTTATCATGGCCAGTCAAAGGAAGTTTTTCTATTTCTTAGAGATAGGGAAGACATGAGCATATCTAATGGGAAGAGACGGGCCCTGTGAAGATGATGCAGATGTAAAATAGTAGTTAAGTGATGATAAGAGGGCATAGGAGAAAAGGAAAACAGGGTGCAAATAAAGATATCAGCCTCATCTGCATGATAGGAAGCAGGCAGAATGTGGGATGTAAGGTTTGGAGGGATGCAGAACAAAAAGGTAAGCAAATCACAGACTTCTAGCAGTGTAGTGCAGATAGCTGGCATCCAAATACTTCCTGGTTGACAAAACAATATAATACACATCTCAAAGCACAAAAGGTCAAATCACACCAAAGAAATACAGAAGGTTAATTTACTAAGGATCACATACCAACATGTTACCTGTTATTTGTTAAAAAATTAAATTGAGATTTTTAAAGGGAATAGGCTCAACTCTTGAATCAAGAATGAATTTGGGGATTACAAAAAGTAAACTAGCTCACCGTTGCTTGTTGGAGGAAATGGTACATTAGGCTGCTTCAGCCGGTAAGAGCTTGCTAATCTGGGAGGGTTTGTAGATCCTGGTGAAGGCCCACGAAGAAGCAAATGTTGTCGATACTCCAAACCTGGGTTTACTCTGTGACTATTGACCAAACCCACGGATGAAACGTCTGGAGCATTACTAACCTCATAGCTGTTAGGGATTCGGACGTGGAGAAGATCGGAGAATGCAGCCACAACACTACTAATGTTCTAAAACAAAATGAAATCACTGTTACCCACTCAGAAGGCAACAGTGAAAAACTGAAGAAAAAGAAATACTTAGGAGAAATGCTATCTGCATAATACATACACTGCAAGAAAAACCAACAATATTAATGACACTTAAAAGGGACTTGGGGGGGGGGGGAAGTCTTAATGGACCAATATCCAAATAAAGCTTTCATAAACAGAAATCCTCACAGAGGGATACCAAATAACACTAAATTATATGATAGGTGTGAAGGACCTAACTACAAGGGATGACCTCTGTCAGTTTTTAAGGTTAGTCAGAAAGTTTATTTCAAGTGGCTTTTATCCAGTTCCAGGTAAATGTCTGTTAACAGTCCACACTGTCCACAAAACTACTCAAGTGCCATGCTAGCACTACATTATGCTGATGATCAAAACGCTACATCAACAGACTATCACTTGGTTCTCCAGTGAAATGAATTCACAGAATTAAGAGTTTAAAAAAAAAAAAAACTATCCTCAGCAATTAAGCAATGTTCAATACAAAAAGTTGCTATCTTATAAATTCTTGCTTTTGTGACACCTATATTGTTAAGTTCTTTTCCACTCCCTAGTTTTCCATAGTGCTATAAGAATTAGGAAAAGAAAGACTTCTCTTCCTAAAGAACTCTCAAAAGTGTATTTCCTCTAATAAAAAATGAGAACTCTTTAACCCATTTGGCCCTCTTTGCCATAACTTATACTGAGATAAATTTAACGTTTATAGTACTCAACAACAACAACCTAGATGTCTGAATTGTCCTAATTTGCTCTTTTATCCTCAATGATCTCACTGTGCATGTTTCACTGTAAGTCACCTGACACGTCTTTAAAAATGGGGACATAAGCTCTAATGGTTAAAAAAAAAAAAGTCATTTCATCTTTTACCTCAGCAGCTGTAGGATGCAAGGTAATTGCTACAGATATTAGACCTGATCTGGGACCATTTGAGGATGAACCAAAAGGTGAAGTGAAAAATAAAGTGCCTGGCTCAGTTTTGATGTCATTTCTTCTAGAGTCTGAACCTTAAAAAAAGAAAAAGAAAGAGAGAAACAATTGAGTGTGAATGGCTTTTCAAAATCAAAATATTTACATCAGTAAACCAGCATATTGTAAAGAAAAAAAATAAAGCTAAGTATTTTCCTCACTTTTCCCAGTATTGCTAGGAAGAATTGGAATGATTGGGGATGGCACAGGTTCTGGAGGCTCCTCTTTGACTAATGACAAATCTGGGTATCTGCTTACTTCCAAGCCAACCACACTTTCAGGAGAAGATGAGGGAACAAAACTGTCAGGAGTGTCCCGTTCACCACAGTGATCTTGTATCCTGAAAGAAAAATAAAAACATTAAAGTATGGAAATCCACCTTGGGGGCCTCCAATGCCAAATCTATTTATATCTGTGAGTATGAGAGTGGCTTTACTTTGGACAACAGCAATAACATAAATGGCAAATGAATCAGTTCAAGGTCAGAGAGGGAATCTTTAAAAAATATATAACAGCACTGAAATAGATAACTGAATGTTGCTAAAAGGGGAAATGTTAGCTTATGGATTTCGTAACAGATTAACATTTAAAAAAAATGAAACAAAACTTGGAGATTTTTATTCTGCCATATTTGACTCAGGGAGTAAGAAAAAAATGGTTGTAATAATTTTCTTTTGATACTGACAAATGGTTTATTGTTGAAAATACATAAGAAGTATGTTTTACCTATAATGTAATTTATATGCTATGCTTTCTTCTGACCAAAGCTTTAGCATCAGAGTTTAATGATCTGCCTGAGAAGGAAGATGTTCAGATTATAACATAACATAGAAAGGATGAACACCAAATCCTTTGCAAAATTAGATCACTAGATAGGTCAAGCCTACTTAAAATTAGGCCTAAGAATCACTCCCAAGAGAACCTCTTTTGTTGCTCATATGTGGCCTCTCTCGCCAGCCAATATAACAAGCAAACTCACCACCCTCCCCCTGTCTACATAGGACATAAGTTCCAAGGGTGTGGACTTTCCTGACAACGTGGGACAGAAATCCTAGAATGAGCTGAGACTCACCTCAAGGGATTGAGAAAACCCCTAGAATGAGCTGAGACTCAGCATCAGGGGATTATGAAAACCTTCTCGACCAAAAAGGGAAAGAGTGAAATGAAACAAAATAAAGTGTCAATGGCTGAGAGATTCCAAACAGAGTTGAGAGATTATTCTGGAGGTTATTCTTACGCATTAAATAGATAGCACCTTGTTAGTCAAGATGTAGAGGAGAAGCTGGAGGGAACTGCCTGAAAATGTGGAGCTGCATTCCAGAAGCCACGTTTCTTGTAGATGATTGTTAATGATACATCTTTCACAATGTGACTGTGTGATTGTGAAAACCTTGTGTCTGATGCTCCTTTTATCTACCTTATCAACAGACGAGTAAAACATATGGAATAAAGATGAATAATGGGGGGAACAATGTTAAAATAATTTTAGAGGGAAATGCTGGTGATCGGTGAAGGGGAGGGACGGTATGGCATGTATGAATTTTTTTCTGTTTTCTTTTTCTGGATAGATGCAAATGTTCCAAGAAATGATCATGATGGTGATTATGCAACTACATGATGATACTGTGAATTATTGATTATATACGTGGAACGGAATGATAAAAAATTATGAATGTTTGCATTTGGTGTTTTTTTTTGTATAAAAAAATAATAAAAATTAAAAAAAGAGAAAAAAAATTAGATTACTAGAACTACAGAACATTCTGTAGCCTGAAAAAAGAGAGTAATAAACCACACATTTGACTGTTGTACCTGTATATAATTTACTTCTATTAACAGACATAGGCAGCTGAAAGCACAGATATCCTATTGCTGTTTCTATTGCAAGATAGGAAGAAACTTGGTCATTATGGTTCCAAAGGAACTTTCCCTTTCTTAACTAATTTAGAGGCAAAAAAGAGACTGGTCCCTCCTGTTTAGTCTAGCGACTTAGGGTTAACCAAAGCAAATGTGATTTGAGTTCACGTGTAGCCTCAAGTAAAAAGCTACAAAATAACCCCTTGAATCTGCTGTCTTCCACTTCTTGACCAGAATAGATACTGTCACAGTGAAGGAAAGTGTGAGAAGCAGTATTACTAGGGAACCTAAGAAAGTACTATAGACAGAGTCCCTGTGACATCCAGGAGTGGAGCAGATGGAGTAGCCTACCTACTAGGCTACCTCCCACAGCTGCTGAAATGGGGTCCTGCTCCTTATTTTTAAATTTGGAAATTTCTAGCAGTGAGGTACAGGAGAAAGAAAGGAGATAAAGATTTAAAACTGGGAAAATTACTTCTCCTCTTGATACAGTTTTCTCATTAATAAAATAAGGGACTTAGACTAAAAGAATGTCTTATCAAATAGAGGACAGTTAAGAAATTTTCCAAGGAAGGGAAAATAATTTGAGGAAGCATGTAAATAACTCCTTGAATATGACAAATTGGGTAGTGATTGTCTACTAAGGGAATCTGATTCTCCCAGATGAGTAAGGACAAAGATTTCATACAATGATGTTACAAAACCCTGGATAGGATAGTCCTTAAATTCTCCTCCACAATGGCATTCTTTAATATTTGTGACTACTGCTGTTTTATTTTATTTATTTTAAATTTTTTATTAATTAAAAAAAATTACAAGAAACACAAACATTCCCAACACATACACTCAGCAATTCACAGTATCATCACATAGTTGCATATTCATCATCATGATTATTTCCCAGAACATTTACATCAATTCAGAAAAAGAAATAAAAAGACAACAGAAAAATAAAAAACAGGAAAAAAAAATTTTACATACCATACCCCTTACCCCTCCCTTTCATTGATCACTAGCATTTCAAACTAAGTTTATTTTAACATTTGTTCCCCTTATTATTTATTTTTACTCCATATGTTCCACACTCTTCTGTTAACAAAGTAGATAAAGGGAGCATCAGACACAAGGTTTTCACAATCACACAGTCACACTGTGAAAGTTATATCATTATATAATCATCATCAAGAAACATGGCTACTGGAACATAGCTCTACATTTTCAGGCAGTTCCCTCCAGCCTCTCCATTACATCTTGATTAACAAGGTGATATCTACTTAATGCGTAAGAATAACCTCCAGGATAACCTCTCCACTCTGTTTGGAACCTATCAGCCATTGACACTTTGTCTCATTTCACTCTTCCCCCTTTTGGTCGATAAGGTTTTCTCAATCCCTTGATGCTGGGTCTCAGCTCATTCTGGGATTTCTGTCCCACGTTGCCAGGAAGATGCACACTCCTGGGAGTCATGTCCCACGTAGACAGGGGGAGGGTGGTGAGTTTGCTTGCTGTGTTGGCTGGAGAGAGAGGCCATATCTGAGCAACAAAAGAGGTTCTCTTGGGGGTGACTCTTAGGCCTAATTTTAAGTAGGCTTGACCTATCCTTTGT
>PVIY010030042.1:0-31581 GCA_004026745.1 Myrmecophaga tridactyla
TTTTTCTCTATTATCGTTTTATTTCTTTTTCTGATGTCTTTTTATTTCTTTTTCTAAATCGATGCAAGTGTTCTAAGAAATGATGAATATGCAACTATGTGATAATATTAAGAATTACTGATTGTATATGTAGAATGGAATGATATATTAATGTTCTTTTGTTAAGTTTTTTAATTAATAAAAAAGTTTAAAAAAAAAAAAAAGTCTTACTGGGCATCTACCAACCATTCCACTCCCACAGCCAGGAAGTAGTGGCAAACAACCACCACTGGACCCCTGGGCTCCATGGCTATTGGGGACAAGAGGCAGCTAAGGCTGCATGTGAGTTGTGGCTTTGGAGACATTGTGTGTAATACTCAGAGAGAGAGAGAGACACACACACACACACACACATTTGCCCACAGTAAGTGAAAGAGCTGGAAATCAAATGTATTCTGATTTTCAATCTTTGCTTTTGTCCCCAAACTTCCAGCTCCACTGGCCCCAGCAATTTGACCATTTCATGGGTGGTGTCAGCATCAAGTCAGATTTGGGGGTCGTGGCAGGGGGAGGAGACAGTTTATGTCCCTCCAACCTGCTCAACCAATTGGTGAAGAGGAGAAGCTGTGTTCTCATTCTCTTCTTCCTCTTCCTCCTCCTCCTCCTCCTCCTCCTCCCCCCCTCCTCTTCCTCCTCTCCCTCCTCCTCCTCCTCTCCCTCCTCCTCCTCCTCCACCTCCACAGCTTTGTTGAGGTAAAATTAACACAGAGTGGGGCAAGCTTCAGTTGGCTCAGTGGTAGAGTTCTTGCCTGCCATGCTGGAGACCCGGGTTCAATTCCCGGTGGCTGCCCATGCAAAAAAAAGAAAAAAAAATTGACACAGAGTACTGTATACAAAAAACTGACAAGCTTTGACCTATATAGAACCCAAGAGCCCTCTCGTGGGCACATCAGCATGGAAGGTGGTCCAGTCTGAATGTTCTGGAGGGGATGACAACATTCCCAAGTCCTGGGGTGAGGAAAGCCCAGAAAAGACCCTAGATTACCCTCTATTCACTTTTCTAAGGTTTCTAGGAGAGACTGATCTCATATCGAAAGCTAAAAGGAAGAGGTAAAAAGAAGAGAAAGCGAGAGAAGACTAGGATCCAATGTGGATTCAATGAAACCAGAACTTAGTTTGGCCAAATTGTCCTCCTAGAATATTTAATATCAGCAAATCCCAGGACCACCTGTTGTTGTAACCATTTTCTCCTCTGGTGGGAGTATTAGCAATAGGGAACATTGAGCTAAAAACCAACGATTGGAATCTTCTGGGGGATATATGGGAAAAAATGAAGGAAAAATATCTTATCTTTAGAACATCCTAAATTTTTCAATAACAGACACAAGAAGCACCCACTTGGGGAGAATTCCCACTCAGGGAGAATCACTACCCAGGGAGTAACCCAGAAGGACCCCCCTCCCCCCAGGAAGCATTCCTAGCCAGGGAGCACCTACATCCAGGGAGCTCCTCCATCCAGGGAGCATCTCCATCCAAGGAGCATCTCCATCCAGGAAGCAGCCCCAACTAGGGAGTGCCTCTACCCAGGGAGCAGCCAGGAAGCAGCCCCACCCAGGGAGCATCTCCACCCAGGGAGCATCTCTTTCTAAGGAGTACCTCCATCCAGAGAGCAGCCCCAACCAGGGAGTACCTCCATCCAGGGGGCATCTCCATCCAGGGACCAGCCAGGAAGCAGCTGCACCTGGGAAGAATCTCCACCCAGGGAGCACCTCCATCCAAGGAGCACCTTAATCCAGGGAGCAGCCCCACCCAGGGATCATTCCTGCAGTTCAGCCTGCAACCTCTGGCACTGCTCAGGTCCTGCTTTCCAGGAGGTACACTTGAGCAGACAAATGGACTGCCCCCTCTCCTGCTCCGTCCACCGGGGCTGGCTTTCTGATGGCAACATGCCTACCCTAAGGTTCTCAGGGGTCTTGGGGCATCCACATCTTCCCCCTCCTCCCAAAAGTTTGTGCTTTCACCAAGGACCCTTCCTTGAGGCAGCACATCAACCCAAAGGTGAAGCTTGCTGCCCAGTCCAGAGAAGGAGGGCAGTTAGAGAATTATGCCTCCCCCACTACAATCTTCTCTGAGCCCCCTGAGCCCATTTGCTCAGCGTTCCTGTGCTGGGAGCAGGCAAATGGAACTCCTGCTGGGCATGTGCAGGGCCAGGCAGCGCCTCTGTCCCACCCCACCTCCAAGGCACAGTCATTCCTGCCACTGAGAACTTCCCTGGGATGAGGCATCTGGGATGGTTATTGAGAAGGGCTACTTTGCAAACACCAGCTTCTGGTTTCTCCCCAGGTTTCATGCTCTGGTCAGGGATGGCAGGAGAAGGGCCCCATCAGAAAGACGGGCTCCAGGGTGAGCCAGGGCTGCTCAGGGAAGCCGGCAGGAGCCAGGAAGGAAAGCCTAAATCCTGCCTCCTACAGAAGACACAGAAATAAAATTCACAGAAGAGTACTGTGGAGGAAGACGTTGATTGGAAAACCCCAAACAAGTGTGTGCACAGTTCTTGACAGTGACAACTCACCGCTATGGAGAATCCTCCCAGCAGCCCTGGGTGGGGGTGGGATGGAGTGGGGGTGGGCTCACACTGCTCCTGATTTGAGAGTAATGAGGTGACTTGTCCAAGCCGACAAGGTCAGGACTCAAACTCAGGACGTCATAACCCAGGTTCTTTCATGACAGCATGTACAGATGAACTCAATGCAAATTTGATTTTTTAAACATTTATTTAAATTTTAACACAATACATATGGTGTTAAATATTATATATATATATGTATATATGTATATCTGCTGAGTAATTGGGTTGACTCTATCTTTCCTTGTCCAGCAGATTCTTTTGCTAGGCTGTATTCATCTTCCCACAGAAAAGCAAGGGAACAAAGGACAGTACAGGGGTCACAGGTCTCCCTTTTGTTTGCAATTGAGTCTTAAAAATACCCAACCTGGCACCTTGTCCCAGCAGGTTTGGGTCAGCTCCATGCTGCGTGCTGGGGGCGGGCCTTGGGGAGTGCTGGGTGAGGAGACCCAACACCAGTGTCATGAAAGCTGAGAGCCAAGCTGCAGCACTTTGTCAAATGCTCATCTCTGGTTCCCCACTCAGCCCACCCCCGCCCCCAGTCACCCCCATGCCCCAAACCCATAGCCCAGCCCACATCCTGGACACTTGGAATTGAGTATGTTAACCTGGGATGTAGAGATAGGAAGGAAAAGGAAACGTTTGGCTGACCTGATTTATAGGCATAAGACTTTAATAGAGCAGCTCTGTGCCACAAAACAATAATGGTTCCTTGGATCTGTTTCAATGTATCCTGTCACCCTTTCTTTTGGAGATGTTACAAAGCTGCAGGGACAGCTCCAGTCTGCTTTTACAAGTCTGTTGCTTAGAAGTGCAACTGTGTCTTGGCTCAGCTGATGCTCACAGCTTTGGAGGAGTTTAAGGGGGAAAAGATTAAAGTGACTATGAAACCACAAACTATGTACAAAATGTATCATGGACTTTAATTTAAGGTGGTTTTTTTTTTTTTTTTTTTGCCTCATGCTGCTTGAGGCAGTGGTTTCCAGAAGAGTCTGCCGTTTGTATTTAAAAAAAAAAATGTTTTGGAGAAAGATTCCATTTTCAAAGGCTCTTTGGGTCACAAAACAGTTGGTCGAGTCCTGGCTGTGCCCCAGAAGGCTCATTCTTGGGGTGATGCAAGCTGGAGGGCTAAACTGGACGTTCCAAAGGGCCCTTCCGTGGAGGCTGTTGGGGTGGGTACAGTGTCCCGTCAGGGAGCCCAGAGCCTGAAAACCATACAATCCAGATACTTACAGGTCCCTAATCTGCCTCCAATTTAAAGTTAAAAAAAAAAAAAAAAAGAGTCCCAGAAGCTTTATCCATTGCAGCCCTCCTCCTATCTCCTTTTCTCCATCCTTCAGAGTCACCTTTCCAACATGAACTTCATAAACTGCTCTGACCTTCTTGGTGTCCCAGTTATTTAGAAAGTAGTTCTGATTGTGGAACAGAGTTATGGCTCCAGCCAGCAGGCAGGAGGCCTCAGCTTTCTCTTTGATGTGCCCACACTTCACATTTGGCTTCCCCCTCTCCCCACCCCGTGCTCCGTCTCTTGGGTGGCAAGGTTCCTGGGCTTGTTGCATCACAGTTGATTCTTCTTGGGATATGTCTTGCATCATAGGGAGGGTAAATTTTATCAAGCCGGACACCATCTGTTAAATCCCTTTTCTTTGCTCCAGTAGTAGGACGTAATATGAATCTGGATTGAATTAAAAGCCCCTGACCCAGCGTTTCTGCCTGGGACATCTGGACTTCAAGGAGAAATGTAACAAGAGTAGCCAGCTGCTGGGATAAAGGTGCTGGTTGCAAACTTGCCGTTCAGTCTTAATTAGAAAATCATACGCTTCAGGGCAGGGCATATCCTCTAAAGCCTCATCGTTCCTCTCCAGGTGCTACCCTCCCATCATGCCTCACACTCAGGTAAGGGGCTCTTCAGTACCCATCCTCCCTTCCCACCCCCTGTGTGCAACCTGGAGGGATAAGCCCCTGGAGAACCTTCAATTCCAGTCCAAGTTCTGATCTCAACTTGGCTTAGAATTCAAAGCAAGTTCCATCCTGAACACAATGATCACATAAATCTCCATCCAGAGAGGGTCGAAGAGTTCATTTTGTCAGGAAACCCCTCTAGACACTAAGCTAAGAACCAAAAGCCAGGAGACCTGATTTCTAAGTTCTGCCTCTCACCCTACTTCTTAGACATGGGGTGATCATTAAATACTTCTGAGCCTCACTGCCCCATCCGTGACGTTGCTGATCTTTCAGATTCTTGCCTCCCGAAGCACCGTGATTCTCAAAGTCTGCAGATCATGATGATCAGTTTCTTTTCCTTTGTTAACAATTTCCAAGCGATACTTTTCATTGAAAGTCATTTTGTAAAAAGACTTTATCTGTGTTTGAAGAAATCTGTCATTTTCTGCCTTTGATCATGGTCATATGCAGGGGTGATATTAAATAGCTTTGATGACCAGTGACCCAACAATCAAATGGTCCCTGGCCACTGCGGCTACACTGGTATACTGGAGAACACTGGTGTGGAAGGCTGGTTCCCAGCACTGCTTTCTGTATGTGCCTTGGCTCTTTTGTAAGCTTAATAGTCTTCTTTCAAAAAATTATTTTCTTCTGATTTTAAAATAAATATATTCAATAAAGAAATTTTTAAATAATAAAAATGCCTAAAATATCAGCTAAAAAGGATGCATTTTAGAATCAAAGCAGTTTTTTGTATGTATTCTGCCCTTTTTCTCTTTTATCCTATATATTTTTCTGTCATTAAATATTTTATGAAAGCATTTTTATTTTTGCAAGACATTCTAAATAAATAAGTAAATATGTCATTTATTTAAATAAATCTGACATTTCCATTTATTAATGTTATAAATCACACAGTCACTAACTTCATTGTACTGAGTCGTTCACGTGTCTCTAACCATTTCTTTGGTTAAGCTCCTCAATGTGGAATTACTGAACAAAAGATCATATATACTTTTTATGTTCTGGAATTTTTTTAAATTTATTTTTTGTTAGAGAAGTTGTAGGTTTACAGAGAAATCATGGGGAAAATATAGAGCTGCCATATGCCCCCCTCACACATGCAATTTCCCCATTATTAACACTGTGTTAGTGTGATAGCTTAGTTACAGATGATGAAATGATAGCATTAGAATTATACTATTCACTATAGTCCACAGTTTACACTGTTGTACACTGCTGTGGCTTTTTAAAAAATGTATTCTAGTCACCTATATACAACCTGAAATTTCCACCTTTTAACCACATTCAAATATATGATTAGTGGTGCTAATTACATTTCTGATGTTGTATTGCCATCACCACCATCCATTACCAAAACTTTTCCATCAAGCCAACAGAAACCCTATTCCAATTAAAAATTAACTCCCCATTCTATCCACACCACAGTCCCCTTGTAATTACTGACTCTATGAATGTGCTTATTCTGTTTATTTCATATCAGTGAGATTATACAATATTTGACTTTCTGTGTCTGGCTTATTTCACTCAACATGATGCCTTAAAAAAATCATCTATGTTGTACTATGTATCAGAACTTCATTCCTTCCTACGGCTGAGTAATATTCCATTGGATGTCCATACCACATTTTGTTTATCCATTCATCAGTTGATGGACATTTGGTTTCCTTCCATCTTGTGGCAATTGTTAATAATGCTGCTATGAGCACTGGTGTGCAAAAATCTGTTTGAGTTCCTGCTTTCCATTCTTTTGAGTGTATTTCTACAAGTGGGGTTAGCGGGTTATATGGTAATGATATGCTTAATTTTATGAGGTACCACCAAAATGTCTTGCTCAGTGGCAACACCATTTTACATTCCTACCAACAATAAACAAGTGTTCCTATTTTACCACATCTCTCCAACACTTGTTGTATTCCATTTTTTTAAAAATAGTAGCCATTCTAATGAATGCAAAATGGAATCTCATTATATTGATTTGCGTTTCCTTAGTGACGTTGAGCATCTTTTCATGAGCTTATTGGTCATTTGTATATCTTCTTTGGAGAGATGTCTATTCAAATCTTTGGCTTATTTTTAAATTGAGTTGTTTGTATTTTGTTGTTGAGTTGTAGGATTTCTTTGTATATTCTGGATAGTAAATGGTTATTTGGATAGGTGGTCTCCAAATGTTTTCTCCCATCTTGTAGTTCTCTTTTTACTTTCACGATGAAGTCCTTTGATGGGAAGAAATTTTTAATTTTGACGAAAATCATGGTTATCTATTTTTTTTCTTTTGCGGCTTGTACTTTTGATGTAAAGTCTAAAAAACCATAGCCTAACACGGGGGCCTGAGATACTTCCCTACGTTTTCTTCTAGGTGTTCCAGGTGTTTTATAGTTTGGTTCTTATATTTACAGCTTTCTGATCCATGTTGAGTTAGTTATTATATATATTGTGAGGCAGAATTCCACCTTTGTTCTTTTTCATATGGATATCATCTTTTTCCAGCCCCATTTATTAAAGCAACTATTACTTCCTGTTGGACTTGATACCCTTGACAAAAATCAAATGACCATAGATGTGAGTTGATATCTGAATTCCCAATTCAATTCCATTGGTCTATATGTCTGTCCTTATGCTACTACCATGTTGTTTTGATTACTGTAGCTTTATAATCAGTTCTAAATTGGGAAATGTGAGTCTTCTAACTTCATTCTTATTTTTTAAGGTGACTGATGGCTACAACTTAGTGAACGTAATTAACCGTTCTGAATTATATATTTGAATGTGGTTAAAGGGGGAAATTTTAGGTTGTACATAAGTTACTAGAATAAGAGTTTTCAAAATAAAAACATAGGACTGCACAATGCAAACAGGGAGCCCTAATGTAAACCATGTACCATAGGTAATAGTACAATAATGATAATAATATTTTTTCACCAGTTGTAGCAAATGTGTCATATTAGATGCAGGGTGTGTTAGTTTACATGCAATATGCCAGAACTGGAATGGCTTTTAAAAAGGGGAATTTAATAAGTTATAAGTTTATAGTTCTACGCCTATAGAAATGTCCAAAGTAAGACATTCAGGGAACATCTCTGTCAACTGGGAAGTCAAGTGGCTGGCATCTTCTTGTCCCTTGCTCCTGGGCTCTGTTGCTTTCAGCCTCTGTTCCTATGGGGGTTCTTCACTTTGCTTCTCTAGGGATGGCTTTCATCTCTTGGCTTCCCTTGGCTCTCTCCTGGTTCTGGCTTGCTAACATCTCATGGCAGTGTCTGGTAGGCTCCATGCGTCTCCAAACATCTGTGTCTCTGTTATCTGAAGCAACTGTTCTCCAAGTGTCTACAGCTGCTCTCTCTGTTGGTCTGAGGTTTCCGCCTGACTCTCTCAAAAATGTTTCCTATTTTAAAGGATTCCAGTAAACTAATCAAGAACCACCAGGAATGGATGGAATCATACCTCCATCTAATGAAAGGTCACATCCACAACTGGGTGTGCCACAGCTCTGTGGAGATAATCTGATCAAAAGTTTCTAGGCCACAGTATTGAATCAGGATTAAAAGAAACAGCTGCTCCCACAAGACTGGGTCAGGACTAAAACATGGCTTTTCTGGGGTATACAGTATCATCAAACCAGTATATAGGATATTAATAATGAGAGGGGGAGCAGGGGTTATATGGGAACTCTGTATTTTCTGAATGATTTTTTTCTGTAAATAAATAAATAATTTTTTTTCTATTTCTGAGCTCTCAATTCAGAGAGTCTCGATTCAGAGATTCCGTTTATCTATATGCCTGTCCTTGTGTCAGTACCATCCTGTTTTAACCACTGTAGCATTGTAATAAGTTTTAAATTGATAATTATGAGTTATCCTATTTTGTTTTTATTTTTCAAGGTGATTTTAGCTATTCAGGGGCCCTTACCCTTCCATGCGAATTAGATGATTGGCTTTTTCATTTCTGAAAAGAAGACTGTTGGAATTTTTATTGGGATTGCATTAAATCTGCACATCACTTTGGGTAGAATTGACATCTTAACAATATTCAGTCTTCTGATCCATGAACATTGAATGCCCTTCCATTTATTTAGGTCTTCTTCAATTTCTTTTAGCAATGTTTTGTAGTTTTCTGTTTATGGGTCCTTTACATTCTTGGTTAGCATTATTCCTAGATAATTTGATTCCTTTCATTGCTATTGTACCTGGAACTTTCTTCATGATTTCCTCTTCAGATTGTTCATCACAAGTTTATGGAAACTTTACTGATTTTTGCATTTTGAACTTGTACCCTGCCTTTTTGCTGAATTGGTTTATTACCTCTAGTAGCTTTTTTGTGGGTTTTTCAGGATTCTCTGTATGTGGGATCATGTCATTTGCAAATAGGGAAAGTTTTACTTCCTCCTTGCCAATTTGGATGTCTTTTATTTCTTTTTCTTGCCAAGTTGCTTAAGCTAGAAGTTCCAGTACAATGTTGAATAACGGTGCTAACAGTGGGCAGCCTTGATTGGTTCCTAATGTTAGAGGGTAAGCTTTCAGTATTTCACCATTGAGTACAATATCAGTTGTGGATTTTTCATATATGCTTTTTACCACATTGGGAATTTTCTTTCTATTCCTAGGTTTCAACTGTTCTATCAAGAAGGGGAAGGGGCTGGATTTTGTCAAATGCCTTTTTTTGCATCAATTGAAATGATCATGTGGTTTTTATCCTTTATTCTATGAATGTGGTTTATTACATTAATTGATTTTCTTTTGCTAAACCACCCTGATACACTGGGATAAATCCCACTTGATGATTATATACAGTTCTTTTAATGTGTGATTGGATTTGGTTTGCTAGTATCTTGTTGAGGATTTTTGCATTTATATTCATAAGAGATATTGGTCTATGATTTTCTTTTCTTGTGGTTTCCTTATCTGGTTTTGGTGTAGGATGATGTTAAACTTTTAGTTTCCTAGACTGCTTAAAGCAAATACCATGAAATGGTTCTACTTGCGTTTAATCCATTTACCATTAAAGTACTAACAATGCAGGACTTTCTTCAGCTACTTTTTTTTTCTCATTCAACTTCAAATTTTATTTTCATTTACATTGGATTTGGTGAAGGGATGGGATCCTGAATGAATGAATGAATGAATGAATCTGTGATATTCTATTAATCTCTTAAACAGAATTGGGATACAGGTTCAAGTTAAGGCCAGGATCTGTATCAGAGTCAGAGCAGGTCAACCACTGCTGCTGGGCGGTGTTATCATCCAGGAAAGTGGCAGGAATGGGAGTGGAGGTGACCATGGAGGGCTCGGGATCCAAGGTGCCCAACCTGGAACCTGAGGGTTCTCCATATAGAACACATGTGTGGAGGTCCCCATAAGCTCTTCAAGGGGCCTGAGAATAGCACAGGCTTGAGCAGGAACTCAGGAGGTGGAAGGTTGGCCATGTCTGCATGGGGATGATCTGAGGAGACTGTCCTCTCAGCTATAGTCTATTATTCTTTGTAGAGCCTCTACATCGGACAAGGCCAGGGTTCGGTTCTTGGCTTCTGGTTGGCCACTTGCATAGTTCCATATAAATCTGTCAAACTTATCAACATGTGGAGACATTGTTCCTGCCCTCCTTTATACCCCTCTTCCTGAGCCCCTGGGCTATTGATTCCAACAGCATGTGATTCTTTTTCCTCTGTTTAGGATACATCACATGCTCAAGTGATTCCCATTCCTGAATGAAATTGCTGATTTCCTCATCATTCCAAGAAGAATTTAGCTAGCCTGAGGGCTTCTCTGCTTCCTGAGTGTCTTCTTCCTTTACTTCCTGGGGGTTTCTAGTTATTTCAGGCTGAAGTGTCAGTTCCTCCGTTTTTTATCCCTGACTTTTCTCCAGAGATTCTTCTCTGCAGGCCTAGGACTTAATCCAAGGTGGTCATAGCTGGCACTTATTCCTGTGCTGTGGGAATCGGGTAAGTATGGAGGCCCTGAGTGTTGAAATATGTTCTCTTTGGTCACTTTTCTATTTTGGTCTCTGCAAATCATAGCTTTTTTGTTCCTCAATTCTTCCATTAATGCCTACTTTCACATTTAGTTGAGTTTTTGTATTGTACCATTTTGAATCCCTTCTCATTTCCTTTATATACCTTTCAGATATTTTCTTTGTGGCTACCATGTGGCTAAATTTAACATACCAAATCTATAACAATCATATTTGTTTTGATACTAATTTAACTTCAATAGCATACACAAACACTGTTCCTATTACCTCTCTGTCCCCTGCCTTTCTTTGTACTTGTTACAAATTATATTTTATATATTATATGCCCCAAACCATAGATTTATCATTATTTTTATGTAGCTATCTGCATTTTAGAATCTTTAAGAAATATAAAGTGGCATTATATGCCAAAAAATATAATATATCATTATCGTTTGTAATTATTCATGTGGTTATCTTTACTGCAGATCGTTTTTTTCTTTATACTGCTTTGATCCATTGTCTAGTGTCCTTTCTTTTCAGTCTGAAGAACTTTCTTTAGCATCATTCATAGGGCAGGTCTAGTGGTGACAAACTCCCTTAGATCTTGTTTATCTGGGAATGTCTTGATCTTTCCCTCATTTTTGTAAGGCAGTCTTGCCAGACATAAAATTCTTGGTTATCAACTGTTTTCTTTCAGCATTTAAAATTTTTCATCCCACTGCCTCCTTGTCCCCATGGTTTTTGATGAGAAATTGGAACTTAATCTTATTGAGACTTCCTTGTACAAAACATGCTGCGTGTCTCTTTTACTGTTTTGTCTCCTTATTCTTGGGATTCAACAGCTTGACTACTATGTGTCTGAGTGTGGTACTCTTGGAGTTTATCCTGTCTGGGATTCACTGGGCTTCTGAACATGTAAATTCAGATCTTCTGTTAAATTTGGGAAGCTTTTTCTCTTTTTTTAAAAAATATTCTTTCTACCTCTTTCTCTTTCTTTTCCTGCTTTATGATGTCTCATAGGTGTCTTACACTCTGTTCATTTTTTTTCACTCTTTTTTCTTTCTGCTTCTTAGCCTGGTTTGTCTCAATTATTTTTAAGTTCACTGGTTCATTCTTCTGCCAGCTCAAATCTGCTGTTGAAACCCTTTAAGGAATTTTTTCATTTCTATTTTTGTGATCTTCAACTCCATTACTTCTATTTGGTCCCTTTTCAAATTTTCTATCTCTATTGAAATTCATATATAGTCTCTGCACCACTTTCCTAATATCCTTTAGTTCTACTCTGTGTTTTCCTTTTTGTCCTCAAGCATAGTAATGATTTTTTTTTCAAAGACTTTGTCCAGTATGTCCAAAGCCTGGTATTCTTAATTGATAGTTTCTGAGTTTTTATTTTGTTCCTTTGAATGGGCAATCATTTACTATTTCTCCATTTGTCTTATAATTTTTATAGCACACCGAACATTTTAATATTTTGATGTGTTAACTCTGTGTTTAGTCCCTGAGCCCTCATTCCTTATGTTTGTATCCAGGTAGAGATTTGCCAGGAGCTAAAAAAAAAAAAAACAGATGAACCAAGTCAAAAAATACCTTTCACAGTCTTTGCAAATTGCCTCTGTGTTAGCTGGTCTTCTCCTTCAGAGCTCAGTCTTCCTATGAAGAAGATCAGCCTGAAGCAAAAGCAAAGTTCACAGTCCTCTCTGAACTTTTCTGAGCCTGAATCTTTTCTTGGGCTTGAGCTCATTCCTGGTCTTAGGAATTCCCTTCTAAATTTCTCCTCTATTCCCTTTGGAATAAACTCCCCCCCACTCTCCTGAATGCTCTATTTATATTTATAATAAAGGCGGTAATCCTTTGCCCCAGGCTGCTTGGATATAATTGTTTCTTACATTGCTTCAGCTGTCTGCAAGCTGTTCCTGATTTCAGGGCAAGTTCTAGTGAGTGAGCCAGTGACAAGTTTCCTGGTTCAGTCCTTCAGGATGCTACCTGTTCTAGTTTGCTAGCTGCCGGAATGCAACATCCCAGAAATGGAATGGCTTTTAAAAAGGGGAATTTAATGAGTTGCTAGTTTACAGTTCTAAGGCTGAGAAAATGTCCCAGTTAAAACAAGTCTATAGAAATGTCCAATCTAAAGCATCCAGGGAAAGATACCTTGATTGAAGAAGGCCAGTGAAATTCAGAGTTTCTCTCTCATCTGGAAAGGCGCATGGTGAACACGGTCAGGGTTCCTCTCTCAGCTGGAAGGGCACCAGCACAGTGTCATCTGCTAGCTTTCTCTCCTGGCTTCCTGTTCCTTGAAGCTCCCCGGGAGGCATTTTCCTTCTTCATCTCCAAAGGTCGCTGGCTGGTAAACTCTGCTTCTCGTGGCTATGTCATTCTGCTCTGCTTCTCTGAATCTCTTTCATTCTCCAAAATGTTTCCTCTTTTATAGGACTCCAGAAACTTATCAAGACCCACCCAAATGGGTGGAGACATGTGGTCACCTAATCCAGCTTAATAACCACTCTTGATTAAATCACATCTCCAGGGAGATGATCTCATTACAGTTTCAAACATACAGCATTGAATAGGGATTAGAAGAAATGGCTGCCTTTACAAAATGGTATTAGGATTAAAACATGGCTTTTCTAGGGGACGTAGATCCTTTCAAACCACATACTACTCAAAAGATTGTCACTGACACATTTGTGCATATGAATTACTCTGCTCCTTCCAGAACAAGGCCAGTGACCCACAGTAGAAGTTTATGCTGGCTTGCCCCACGCTGGGGAAGGGATGGGGACAGAGCCAGCAAGGGCGCCACAAACTTCTTCTACCATTTTTAATGCTGTGTTTTCCTAATTTGACACTTGCCCAGTTACTGCATTTCTTTAACTGTTTTCTTGACTTTTGAGGAAAACATCTTGCCAGTTTTTGCCAGTTGTTCAAAGACTCTCCTTGGAGTGTCTTACACCATCATCTTAGTCAACTTGGATTTGTATCACTTTTTTTTTGCCTGATGGATCGCAGGGAAGGGAAAGGGGCCCACTCACAGTTTCATATACAGTTTGGAGTGGTGATTTTATATATATATATTCAAGGTTTATTGGCAGTTTGACAATAAGAGACATGACAAGGACTACTCCCATCTGCAGCATCTGAAATTCTCTGTTTTCTATGGGGTTGTTCATTCTCTTCTTATTGATTTGTAAGCACTCTTATTTTATTAATGATATTACAGTTTTCTACCATTCATGTTGAAAATATGGACTTCTAATTTCTTAAAGTAACACCTTGATAAATGTGTGTCTCCCACAGTTATTGAATCCATGACTGTCTACAATAATGCCCCATAAATGCTTACAGGATACAAAGGGCATGGTCCCTGCCATTAAGAAGCATCTATTTCATCAAAGGGATATAAGTGAGTACCAAAAGGCAAAATGCAATACATGCTATGATGGAGACACCACATAAAGGCTCTGGGGCCGAAGAAGAAAGTGTGATTTCATCCTACCAGGAGAACGGGGGCCACACCCATGGAGGATCAATTTCATCTAGATAGTGAATGTGACTTTTTTTTTAACTGGGGGACAAAGCCTTCTAGGATGAAAGATCAGCATAAGGCATGAAAATGCCTGGCACACTTGAGAAAAGAAGTAGTTCATTGGTTCCAGATGCTAAACGTTCTTTGGGGCCACAGGTATTCCTGTAGACCTTGGTGAGGGGAGGAGAATCGCCTGCTTTGGCTGGTACTTTGGAGAGATGGTATGAATAAGGGATGGTGAAGTTGGAGTGTGTTCATCGGCTCCTAAAAGAAGCTTTGTGACATCTAAAGCATGATTACCATTGCCACATCCTAACCGCAAGACTTCACAAGCTCTCCACTTCCAGATGGGAGAATGCAATGGGCCCTAGCATCGTTGCCAATCTACTCAGACCTAAAAGATGGACTTCCTGTGGCTTTGGGAGTCAGTCTCCAAAGCACATCCCAAGCACCTCTTTTTTGTTTTTTTATAACAGCCTTATTGAGATATAAACCTCATACCATACATTTCATCCATTTAAAGTGTAAGTGGCTTTTAGTATGTTAACAGAGCTGTGCAACTGTCTAGACAACCAGTTTTAGGACATTTTTGTCACCCCCAAAAGAAGATCAGTACCTATTAGGAGTCACTTTCCCATTTCCTCCCACTCCTTCCCATCTCTCCCAGCGCTAGGCAAGCACCACACTACTTTCTGTTTTAATGCATTTGCCTATACTGGATATTTCGTATAAATTGACTTATATGTAGTCCATTGTGTCAGGCTTTTTTCACTCAGCACATTTTCAAGGTTCATCATTTTATAGCATGTATCAGCACTTCATTCCTTTTTGTGGGTGAATAATATTTCATAGTATGGCTATACCCTATCTTATTTATCCATTCATCAGTTGATGAATGCTGTGTTTCTTTCCCACCTTTTGGCTATTCTGAACAATTCTGCTATGAATGTTCAAAACCCACCATTTCCTTTTGAGGCCTTTTTTTACCCACCCACCCTTATGTGACCCCACAGTGCTTGGTTCTCTCCCATGATTCTTAGCACCTCCTAACTTGTACCCCAGTTATCTGTCTGCTCCTCTCAAACCTGTTTGCACCTCCGTCCTTTGGGAGAGAGGGTTTCTCCTCTTAGTCTTCCCAGCCACATAGCACGCTGGAGCACAGTCGGGAATCCTTTGCAGAGGTGCTGTGAGAAGGCAGAGTTGTCTCTTAACAGTGTCACAAAGCTTTGTTCTTGAGACAGGCAAGCTGAATTGTCTGTATGGGGAAAACTGAAGCAGGCCTCGTTGCAAGCTGCACTGTTCATCTGTTCAAGTTCTTTCCACGTTCCTGGAAAAGGGAATTATTCAAACTGAAGTCACTGTTATTTGATGTAAAACAAGAACGATATTACAAGAACACACAAACAAGGTTTGTTTTTTTTTTACCTGGATGTCTAGTGAAATGGGAGAAAACATTGCAGAGTTAAAAGTAGCTGAGTCCATAACACTCAGAAAAACATTATTTTCAGACTTAACCAAAATTGGAATGATGGCGTTTTTATGTTTAGGCTGTAAAGAAGATCCTCTTTTCTGACACGATGTGATTGCAATAAGAGTTGTCAATTATGAATTTCGAATAAGGACATGTCTGTTTTGATGAACATACTGATGAACAAACTACTGATGAACATGCTAGAGTATCCTTAGATCGGAACAAAATGTATTTTTATGGACTTCAGATTTTCCTTAGTCCCTCTTCCCCCAGGCCCCAGGGACACTTGCCTGAAGTGGTTCCATGTGCCTCTGTCTCCTCGCTGTCCCCCTTCAAAGGGGGTTAAAATACAGTCCCAATAGGATGGAAATGGCTCTCAAAGCCAGCATCACACTGAGAGGTATCACATATTTGTCAGGAGAAAAGGGTCTGTAGTCTCTCAGACATCCTTTGTTCACCAGGAGTCTCCCACCTCTCCTTCCATCCTAAAAGTTTCCTTCTCCTCCTCCTCCTCCTCCCCTTAGCCCCCAGAGTGTGTGGCCAGGGAGCTAGATCTTGGCTCAGCGAGCTCAGAATTGCGTCTCCTGTTTTCAGTGGTGTGAATCTGAGCAAATCTCACTCTTCTGGGCCTCAGAACCTTAAGCTACAAAGTGGGGACCACAGCACTTACCCACAGGTGGAGGGTCAAATCCCAGGATGTGTGCGGCACCAATTGCAGAAGGGGAAGGGAAGCTGTGGGCACCCCCTCTACCCTTTATTTCTAAGAGCCCCTGCCATCTGAATATCCAGGAGATGCTAAGTTTACATCTCTCACATTAGTGATGACAGTCCCTGTGGCAGAAAGCCCTCCTGTTCTGGTTTGCTGATCCCCACCCACCACCACCACCCCTGCCTGGCCCCCCGTGCTGGCCCAACACCAGGAAGATGTACAAGGAACTGGGTGACGGATTAGTCTCTTCCTGCCTGTCCCAAGGAGAGAGAGCACTGTTTAATGTTACCAGAATGTGGAGTGTATTCAGACGTAATGACCCAAACCACTGCCTGAATCAATTATTTTAACAGGATTCCAGGGTAGACACAATCTCTCCCATCCTCCTTTTATAGTTAGGAGGAAAACATTTCCCTAATTCATCTGTGTGCTGTTTCGTGCTGCTTGGAGGAGAATGAAAATGATGAACGCGCTGTGGCTCTCATGGAATAAATAGCTCTTGCAAAGCCAAACTAAGTCGGGTGATTTGCAATATGGATTTTCCCCCTCCGAGCTATTAGAATACGTTCAGTCAGCACATTCGACCTGTCTCCAGTGATACATTCAATGAACAATGCTCACCCCCAGCCCTGCTCCAAGTTTGGAAGGGCCTTGCGTTTGTCTTGGCAGGTCAGAGTGAGGGAAGCTGGGAAGGAGTTACAGAGGGCAGTTTGGGGGTGATCTGTCAGACATATTCACTGGTTTAACAAAGTAGGGCTGGGAGCAAGGAGCGGGGAGGTAGTTGGGCAGTGGCCTGTGTGTCTGTCCAGCATGCGTCTTGGCCATCTGTGCTGCTGCTAGGGGGCTTCCCACAATACCTCGCCTGCGGTAGGTGTGGGTTGTCCAGCCTTCCTCTACTGGCAGGGCTGGCCGAGGGGAGACCAGGGTGACTGTGCAAGGACATCAGAGAGCCAAGCGAGACCCCCTCCTCAGATGCTCCCCTGCCGTGGTGGGGCCATGCCTCTACTGGCATTGGGGCTACGGGTGAGAGCGGGCACCAAGGCAAGGACAGGTTGCAAATTCCTAAACAAGAAATCGTGACCTACAATAGTCATGCTTGGCTCCAGTGACAGCTTTATCAACTAATTACACAATATTTAAGATATAAAAAGCCCAAGTACCATGAGGGGGTGAGCAAAGTTGACATTCTGGAAGTTTTGCACTGGCTGATTTACCCGTCAACTTCACATCTCTCTGAGTGGGGTGAGTTTGGGTACAGTAGGTTGATTTGCCGAGCTCTATTTGCCCTCCAGCATTACTGTGTTCTGTAATAAATCAGCCAGAGTGTCATGTTGCTCCCATTTGCGTTCATTAAAGTGATCAAGCAGTACATCCACAAGCACTGCACACCATGTTGGAAAAGCCATCTTTGACTCAGAGGGTCCAGATTTGAGACATCCAGTTTAAGAAGTGATTTGGAAGTTCACCTTTTACCTCCCCTGGCCCATGGAGGTGCTATAATTCCTGCCCTCAAGGTCTAAGGACATGGGGGACACCCTATAAGAAAAATGTTTGGGTGCCTTTGGATGAGGTGCCAGAGGACCCCCCACACTGCATAGGACACTATCATTTATGATTTGGTCTCCTGTAGCCATTAAATGATCACTTTGATCTTAGGGTCTCTGTCAGAGAGACAGAGTATGCTGGGTCCTACAAGGACGGGCTTGCTCTCAGGATAGGACACCCAATTAGTGGTCTGTCCATGGCGTACCAGAAGAAAAAAGGGACATATAATGTGCATCCCAGTGAAAGTTTTCAAATTAACATGTATGCATTAAATGCCCAGTCTACAGGCAACACAGACTTGGTGCTGAGGAAGATAAGGTTCCCTCCATTTTCAAAGTCTATGGTTGAGAAGGTTACAGGACAGCTGGGTGAGGGAGGTGGGTTCTGGGAATGAAACAACGAAACAAAGGTAGGTGAGGATACTGTTAAGCATGGCCTCGCTCCAGAATCCTAGAGGTCTTTGTGATGACTTTCTTACTGGATCTTGCCAGGGGCTCCAAATAGAATCCTTACCCTCCACAGATGCCTCTAACATCATCACATCTGCTGTATCAAAAGTCACATGTGGCAGGGAAGCTTGTAATGAAGCCAAGACCTGCGGCCAAGCCCGTTCTGGTTCTGGTCCCCACTTGGAAGTCTTCCAAAGCACCTAGTAAATGGGTTGTAATTGGATTCCCCAGGGCAATGTACACATCCTCCAAATCCAGAGGGGCCCGCCAGGTGGTTCCCCAAGCCCAGTGCCTCTTTCTTAGCGGGAATGGACACCATGCGCTACAATCTCTTATTTCCCTTTCAAGGAGTGCCTGGCTTGCCCTGGGCCAGCAGACCCTAAAAACTTCACCAGTGTGTCAGGACCCTATTTGTTAATCCTTCTGGGGCATTTGTCATTTCCCGCTCACCGTCCAGGTAGCATGATGTCACAGGTTCAAGGATAAACCTGAGTTCTGCAGAATATCAAGACACCCATGATCTCTCTGACCTCTGTCGTATCCCAACACCAGAGAGTCAACATAGCTCTGGTTTTGATCTTCTTTACTGGTGACAATCGTAAACAATGTAATTTGCCAGCTCATAGAGCTACCTACTAAGTGTCCCTGGCTGTGTTGACCTGATCCAATAAATATACAGCTTTACTGGACCTACCTGTTACTCCACATTTGCAATACTGATAAAATTGATAATATTGCAAATACTGTCAACATGGCCACACTGCAATGATCTAAACAAGAGACAGGGAGGTGTACTGAATATGGAAATTATGGGGACCAATAGCCATGCATGCTTTGAGTCTTTGATGGTGGCACTAACTTTCAGAGTTTCCTTTTTTTTTTTTTTTTTTTCATGGGCAGGCTCCGGGAATTGAACCCAAGTCTCCGGAACAGCAGGCAAGAATTCTGCCACTGAGCCACCGGTGCACCGCCCCACAGTTTCTTTTGA
The DNA here is from genome assembly GCA_004026745.1 of Myrmecophaga tridactyla. Lineage (NCBI taxonomy): Eukaryota > Metazoa > Chordata > Mammalia > Pilosa > Myrmecophagidae > Myrmecophaga > Myrmecophaga tridactyla. The sequence goes on from PVIY010030042.1 coordinate 19,202, forward strand.
GACATGATAGTGCTTCTGGTTTACAGTGCGTCAGAGCCTTCCCCAGAGCCCTTTCTCCCAATGTGGGGTTCTGCCAGCTGCTAAGTGCAGCTATCCCACGTGTACACTGGGGCTGGGAAGGCAGTCACAGGCTGGGTCTTTGGCTGCATTGAACACAGGTCTGAAGCCACAACTCCATCTACCACCTGGCCTCCCTCAATTCCATCCCACAGCTTTTCAGCTTCCCAAAGATCAAAGTCGGTTAAAGTCTGCTGGGAACTGGAGGCTGAAACATGAGGTGGGGGGTAAGGAGACTCAAAGTGGTGTCCAAGGGACTTCCGACACAACTGCCCATGCAGATGGAGGAATAGTTCCTCAAAACCAACACAATTTGATTCGGGTACATCTTTAGCATTTCTTTTCTGTGATGTCCACCTTTAAGATTCTGCTTAGCCCAGGCTAACTTGAAAATGAAATTGCCTTCCCTGAGCACAGCATGGGCGTGAGCTAGAAGGGAAAACCAACTTATCTGAAATGCCTTTCACGGAATATCCACCTGATTCCTTCATCCTACAAATAAAGTCTCTTCCTCTGTGTGATGAACACAACAGGAAAACTGTCTCTTCCTCTGTGTGGCTTACAATATGGGGACGGTGGAAAAGACAGACGACAGAAGCAAGTAAATTGAATAGGACATTAAAAGGTGATAAATACAGTGGGGAACATGGAGGCAGGAAGAGGACGGGGCGTGCAGGGGAGGGGGTGCCCTTTGAAATAGGATGAAGGCCAGAGGGAAAGGAAATAGTGAAGGCGCCAGAGAAAGCGATATGGGAACAAAGATTGTTGGCAGGGAGAATGACAGATACTGTAGGCCCCAGGCCGGCAGATGCTGTGGCCCGGAGGGGGGCGCGGGGCTGCAGTGGGGGGGCTCGGGGGCCCCAAGGGCAGCGGGGCCACAGCATCAGCTTCCTGGCAGGGAGACCGGGTCGCTGCGGGGCTTGAAGCAGCTGAGTGCGGGGTCGGATTTGGGGCTTAAAGGGATGGCCAGATCATCTGAGTGTTTGTGCGCGCGCCCACACACGGCTGGGAACACACGCAGGTGCTACCGCTGTTCAGCAGAATGTTCTGTAGGATTCCGTCGGGGCAGGGCGCATTGGAGGGCACGTCTCTGCACTCTGGCCATGGGGAGACCCCGTTCGAGAGCAGGCAGGGCTGGTGGGGAAGAGTCCCAGGCCCAAGGAAACTTCCAAGCAGCGGAGTCGGCCCGGAAGTGCGCCCTGGGAGGGCCGCCCCCTCCACCCGGCACTGCGCTCGCGCGTGGGGACCTCCGCACCCCCCACCCCCACCCCGGGTCCCAGGCGGGAGGCACCCCGCACGCTGCGTCTGGCACCCCGCCTCTGAGCGCTCAACGCCTGGCCGTCGCAGCGTGGCCATAAAACGTCATGGCTCCCGGTGGCAGTAGTCTGTTTTCTTAACCTTTGGCTTCCTTTTTTCCTGGTGCTTTTATACATCTGGTTCTGGTAAAATAAAAAAAGATCCTCTCCTTTACGACTGCGCTCCTTGTCCAGGGCTGCGTTTTCCGGGCCCACCCCTCACTCCCCGCCCCTGCCCCGCGGAGGCCGAAGTCCCAGCGCCCCTTCCGAGAGAGGGCCTGGGCGCCACCAGACGAGGCCGCCAGATGTCACCCTCAGGAAGGGCGCCCGGGGGCCAGGCTGCCACAGGGTCCCCTCCCTGCTCCCCCACGCCCCTGGGGTGGGTGTCTGCGCTGAAACTGGCCTTGACCGACTTTCCTCTCCCTGTACTATGCTCGCTGGGGTTCCAGCATAGTGCAGCTGCAATGGGGCGGGCTCACCTTCCAGGCTGTGCTCCCCAGGACTGTAGAAAAGGGAGGTGCGTTAGGGCCCCTCCCAGGCCCCCAGGGAGCCCTGCGTAACCAGAAGGCAGATGCCAGTAGAGAAATGGAAGGAATGGAACACAGATCTCCCAGTGGCTTGCTGAGGGCCGTGCAGGCCTTTTAACTGCGAGTAAGCACTCTTCCCGCCCCCCACCTCCCGACCCCATGAAGAGGGCTGAGCAAGGCTGGGGCCTCCAGGCCAGGCCACAGGCCATCGCCCATTGGCCCCTCCGCACCTCCACACAGTAGGTAGATTCTGTCACCCCAGTGTGCAGAGGTGAAAACTGTGCTTCAGGGACCTAAAGCAGTGAGTCTCCACTGCTCCCTGGGGCCAGAGTTCCTGGTCCCAACAGGACTTCATGGACATAGATAAGCAGTGTGGGTAGATATTCAAACAGACACACACACCACACCACACCACACACTGCACACACTCACACCTCTTACACATACACACACATACCATGCCACACACACCACATGCCAAACCACACTACACGGTCCATATAGGACATACTCCACACACATAGCCACAGATGCACAAGTATGCATTCTGGAAACATGAAAGAAAAGGGAAAAGGAAGCTTAAAACACTTAGATTTACCAGTATTCAAGAAATGCAAATGGGAAATTTGAAACTGGACACATTAGAAAAATAACCCTCTGTCTGGTGGCCGGGGTGGGTGTGAGGTCAGACTGCCAGGCTGGAAGCTCGGCTCCACCAGCTCCTTGCGGGGTGACATTGCACATTAGTTCACCCCTCGTGTGCCCCCTAGCTCATCCCTAATATGTGGATTCGAGCACCTGCTTCAGGCTGGAGGCTGTGAAAATTTAATGAGCAAACGACTGTGAAGTGATTAGAACAATGTGTCCACCTGGGGAGAATGTCATGCACGCCTGCCCTGGTACTATTACTTGTCGTTGCTGTTGTTGGAATGGGTGGCTCATGGCCCATTGGTGGGAAGGCCTGTCTAGAAAGCATTTTGGTAATATATATCAAAAGCTTTAAAAATTTCCATATTGTGTGACCCAGTAATTCCTTCACCTGAGGAAACAAACAGAGAAGACACTCTCAGATTCCCACTGAAGGATGCTCATTGCTGCATTATGACTATGAAACACGGAAGAAAAACTGGAAATGACCCAAAGTTCCTTACCCAGGAACTTGTTCCAATGCCATGCGTCTGGCTGCTTGTCTTCATTTCCTCAGGCGGCCATCCCAAAGTCCCACAGACCAAGAGGCTTAAATCACGGACGTGGTCAGCTTAGTTCTGGAGGTGAGAAGTCCAAAATCAAGGGTCTGTGGGGCCAGACCTTCCCTAAAACCCGGAGAGGGGACATCTGCCTTGCCTATTCTTGTGCCTGGTGGTTGTCAGCCACTCATGGCGTCCTTGGCTTGCAGCTGCCACACCTCAGTCTCTGCCTCCGTTGTCACATGTCCTCTCTCCTGGGTCTGTGGGTCTCCTCTCTTACAGGACACCAGAAATACTGGGTTAGGTGCCCACTCTACTCCCAGATGACCTCATCTGCAAAGACTCTATTCCCAAATAAGGTCACATTCCTGAGGTATGGGGGGGTCTAGGACAGTGACACATTTTTTTCCAGGGATACAATTTGACCCCAAGCAAGACACCTTGAGATCATCCTTTGCTTCTTGCCCACGTCCAGTTACACACCAAACCCTGTTGACTGCCCTCCTCTGTCCCAAAGCTGACCACTTCCCCTCTTCTTTGCTCAGGGCCCTCTGCTCGAGTGTCATTTCCCAGAGAAGCTTCTCCAGCTCACTTCCCACCACCAGCCATGGCGGGCCTTTTGGTCAAAGCTCACGCGATGCTCTGCAGTTTCGCTCATGCCCCACCCCGCCCCTCCCACCAGACGAGTCCCACGAGGACCCGAGACCGGCTGTCTCCAAGGCCTAAAACAGTGCCTGGAACACATGAGTTGTTTCCTGACCAAACGAAAGAGGGAAAGTGATTCAGAATTAAAATCCTGCTCTCAAAGAATCCATACAGCAACATGTTCACGGACAAAATTCAGTAAGAAAAGTCTCCAAAGCTGCCTATACAGAACAATGCTACTAGTTACACGGAAATACGTGTGGAAAAAACTTGGAAGAGCTGAGCCACGAGAACCACGAGAGCCCGCACAGCCAGAGATCTTTGGAGGGAAAGAAGGAATATGGCCCGTGAGGAGCTTCATGAAACAAGAAGCCCGGAGAGGAAGCTAGCAGACGTTGCCAGGCTCACCGTGTGCCCTTCCAGTTGAGAGAGAAACCCTGAACGTCTTCAGCCTTTCTTGAGTAAAGGTGCCTTAATTTGGACATTTTTATAGACTTGCTTTAATTTAGATGTTTTCATGGCCTTAGAAGAGTAATCTTGCAATTTAATAAATTCCGCCTTTTAAAAGCCAAAAAAAAAAAAAAATTGGAAGAAAGGTACTCTCTCATTAGCAGTGGTTATTCTCATTAGCAGTGGTCTTGTTTTTTTCTTGATGTAGGTATGTATTTTCCAGGTATTTTAAATAAGCATCTATCTCCTTTATAATCCTGAAGACACTGAATAGCAGCCTCCGTACACCAGCACATGCAGAAACTCTGGGAATAAACTAAAATAAATTAGTTCAAGGTCTAGATGGCTGAGGCAGCCTATGAAATACCCACAACGGAAATTGCCCAAAGCATGTCTCTATGACAGAAGCACTTCCAGAAGGGTTGCAGGATTGCCAGTGATCGTGCTAATGACGGACTTCCTTCCTTTCTCCTGGGGAGCCATTAGGCTGTGTGCAGAGAGGTGCCAGGGAGTGCTTTCCGAAAGACAATATAAATTCCTTTCATTTTCCTAACAGAAAAACTCAGGGTAAACAAGTCTTTTTTCCCCCCTAAGTCACTGTACTCACACATTCAGGAAAACATCTTGGAGTGTTGTCAAAGGAGATCTGGCTTCCTTCCATTCTTGGCACTGTCTTCCATTGTTTACAGTAACTGCCGAAAGGTGCCAACGTGACAGCTCCAAAGTAGGGCCACCAAGCCAGTCGTTCCGGGGCTTGGGGGTCCATGTGGGCTCAGGGTCCCACCACAAAGATAGGTGACCCCTCGGAGGGCTCCAGGGAGGAGAGAGACCCAGTGGGAGCTGCATCGCAGCAATTGGGGACAGTGGTTTCCAGCCTTGACCTAAACCCTTGGATTTCTTCTACTGCCTTGAGTTCTCCATGTCTCCTCTTCCCAGCCATAAAATCAGAACGTTTATGCCCCTCTCTGATGAAACTGTAGTGCAGTAAATGTAGTGAAATTCATAGCCCTACCATTTGGGGATTAGGCTTCTCAAGTAGTTAACCATCGCCAGATGAGGAACCACATGGAAAGAACTAGGGATGTTCAGCCTGGAGAGCAGAAGTTAGAGGACAGGTTGGTGGAACATGAAATTGTCATATGCATGAAGGGGAGATGGACAGATTTGTTCCAGGTGGCTTTGCAGAACAGAATTAGGACCAGTGGGGAAAGTTTGACTAAGTCAAAAATCTGATTCCCCTTAAAAAGAACCAGCTGATCTGAAGGACAGCCTACAGTGTAGTTCCGAGTCACTGGGGATATTTAAGTGGGAGCTGATGGATCTTGGGGCTGATGGAGTACAGGGGATTCCTGCGTCGAGTTGGAGACTGGACAGACAATTTCTAACATTCTTCGCAACTCTAAGCACCTGTTTCTGCCACTTGGTCTCTTTGCTTGGGGAATTGCCTGAAAAGAACTAGAGTCCATAATTCCTCCCCAAACCATTTTATTACTGCCCAGCTGGAGCTGCAGTTGCCAGGAGGCCTCCCTTCCTCCCCCCGCCTCCAGAGCAGCACATTTGTCTTAAATCTTACAATAGGTGTCCCACCTTCCCAGATTAGAGGTCAGAATTCAAGTTGCCAGCCTCTCTTGCAGGAAGGATGAAGTCTTGTGACACAGGCTCCACCCTTCAGCTGCTCCTTTGCAGGACTTAAACTTGGAATGAATAACTTAAAGGGGAAGAAAAGGGGGAGTGGGCTCTGCCTGGTGCCTGAACACTCTCTAATATGGGTGGGGGCAGCTGCAGCTGTTTCCCAGACATAGCAAGGTCATGCCCCAGAACCAGAAGTTTCCTTAATGCTAACAGCAGTGCATTTGCAATCAAACACGGTTATGGCATTTAGCACTCAGATGTGGCACAGGCAACAGCTGCTTTCCTGCCAAGTTCTAGGGCAAGAGTTTTGAGGGTGCTCCTGGAATTTTAGCCTCAACTCTGGCTTCCTCTGGCCTGTGACTCTGTGAGCGTCCCAGTAACACCTAACATCACTAAAAGGATGGCTAGATGCTCACCAAGCCCATTTTCTCTTCATCTTGGGACACACGAGATTGTCTTTGCCAGCTCCCTTGCTCTTTGGTGAGGCTGAAGGACTGAGTTCTGACTAATGGGTGTGGGTGAAATGATGTGTCACCTCCCTGCCTGGTCCCTAAAGCCTCCCTGTGATCCTCCCAGGCTCTGATCTCCTAGCAGGAGGCAGAGGCTCCAGTGGAAGAAAATGAAATCCCTGGAAGATGTTGAAATCACTAAACAGAAGGAGCCTGCGTCCTTGAATCACTCGACTGGACAGTGACGTGAATAAGAAATAAAACATCTATTGGACGAAGCCACTTCGATGTGGGGGTTGTTTGTGTCAGTGGTTAGCCTATTCTGACTAATACTCTTAATAAATCCATTTTCTGCTTGACTGGCCAGAATAGATTTAATTTTTTACCACTCTGAGTGCTTCTTTACCTAACTTGAAAGCTCTCAGAAGGTCTGATTTGTTGATTTGGTAGTCACAGCTGCAGATAAGCTATGGTTTCCTCAGAATTGGGGGCACTGGGCCCAGTGTAGATTCTTACATCTCCTTTCAATGCAGGATGGAGGCCAGCCAGCCCCGGCTTCGGCCAGACATAGGTCTCTCCACCTGCCTCTTCCTCATCTCGTGTTGCGTGGGGCACTGGGGACAAACCTGCCCTTGTGTCTTCATTCCTGACTACCTGCTAGAAGCCCGGGGAAGCCAGCATGCTCTTGCCACATACCTGAACTCTTGGAGGGACTCCTGCCTTCCCTCATTATCCTGAGGTGAAGCCAGCTCTGGGTCAGGCGCCTGAGAGGCAGCTCTGCAGATACCTCCTTGAAACCAGGCTGTGTGTGGGTGCAGTAGGTACCCTTTGCCCTGTCTGTGCTGCTCACCCCTTAATACCCCCTCATGCACAAGGGTAGGCCTCTGGCAGCCATATTGGCATCATGTGGCTCTGCTCTTTGGTCACAGGTGCTTGGCCAGAGCTGGGCACGGGACCCAAACCAGGCCAAATGGATCATCTGTGCCTGAAATCAGGAAATGCATTTTGGGGCTGGGCTCCTCCACTGAGTAGACCAGATGTAAACTGATAAACGGTGGGACCTCTTCTTCCTGCCCTGTAGACTGAGAAACAGGACTAGAGGAAGCCACTCTGCTAACAGAAACAAAGCAGCAGGAATAGAGAAAGGAAAAGGTGAGGGGACACAGAGTCCATGATAATCCCCTCTACCCAAAAATTAAATTTCCACTAGTTTGCTTAAGCTAGTTCTAGTTAATTTGTAAAATTTAAATCCGAGGCCCTGATACAGGGGGAGGGGAAACGCCCCGGGGCCCTGCCACGGCCTGGGCACCTCGGCACACTGGCTTGCCACGGACCGGGAAACTAAAGACTCGGGTGGGGCTGGGATTAGTATGGCGGCTGGCTCGCGCTCTCGGGGTTTATCTGTAAGTAGAGTTTATTAGAGCTGGAAAGGATGTGTCCCCTCTCTGGGGGGCAAAGGCATCAGGCGCAGAGCGGCAGAGCGACTTCCCCAGGCGCGCACGGCCCCAAAGCCCGTTTAGAACGAGCATCCCTTTCCCACCGGCGACCCCAGGCGCCGGGGCCAGGCGGGGGCTGCGGGGTAAAGAAGCACGAGTTGCTGGGCTGGCGACAATCGAGGCGGCGAATCCCTCCCCCCGGCCCGCTCGGCCCGCGCACATGTGCGCGCTCTGGGGCCGGGCCGGGGAGCAGCTGGCGAGACCCGACCTCCCCCGGGAGAGGGGAGCGGCTTCAGGCCCCCTCCCCACCCCGACCCCGAGCCGCTGGGTGATGGGGAGGGGCAGCACTCCGCAGCCGGGCGGGGGATGGGGGTGGGGGGAGGGTCCGCCCGCGCGGCCGGGGCATTCAGTTAATTAGCCTTCATGAATATGGATGCCACCGCCGGCTGCCTACGGTGGGGAGGTCGTAACCCGACCTCGGCGAGGCATGCATAAAGAAAAGACTACTCTCCTCGGCTCGGTTCCTAATTGAAAGCCTGAGTTGTCAGATGCACCGCTGAGGGTGTGTCCGTGTCCCCTCCCCGGCCCCCCGCCCCATTTCTCTGGACGGGGCGCGCCCCCGAGCAGATCGGCCGCTTCGCGGAGCTACGCGTCCCGCCCGGCGGCCAGCTCTCCGTCAGCTGGAAAGGTCGCGGCGATGATCTCTGAGCTGGGAATTTATTCTGAAGCTTGCCTTTTCCATGATGGTTTTCATTTCCTGTAATTTGGAGCTGGAAGCATTTATGGAATATCACATGGTTTTGGTTTACACAGGAAATCAGCTGCAGTTGTGAGAAGATACTGATGGACTTTTTTTGTTTGTTTGTTTTTTTAAATCCCCCCTCCCCACCCAAAGGAGGGGGTGGGGGGAGACTCGCTCACAGCATTTTGTTTTGAAATAGTTTTCCTTTTGTGATCCAGAGTCCTCGTTTTACCAAATGACCTGTGATTATACAGCAAGCGGCGTTTATTTCTGACACGTGGTAACCAGTTGATGTGAAGAAAGCCCTGCAGGGAGAGATGCTTTGGCTCCCCCCCCCCCCCCCCCCCCAGCTTAAAGGAGCAAGCCAGGAGGGGGCAGGGGCGAAGCCAGGGGCTCTCACAGCTGCGCCTGCAGCCTCGGCTCCTGGGAGGGGAATGATTTCCAAAGACACGCGGGAGAAAGGCGGAGATACCAAACTAGATTCAGCTTTTCCAGTCTTTGGGGCTTAGATCCCAGGTTGCCAGAGAAAGAGAGCGCTGGAGTCAGTCTGCTGTAAGGCCATGCTGCCCCAAATCACAAAATAGCACTTGCTGTTCCCTGCACCCCCTTTCAAAACCCACAGGATCAGTCTCCAAAACCCAGCCCCAACCCACCACTCAGGATATCACTGGAGAATTGCAGGACTTAATAATAGAGATTTAGAATGATGTGGAAGAATTTGGAATCTATTCTTTAAACTGGGTCCCCAGGTTGTCACTGAGTTACAAACTCCCACAGGGATGCTACTCTCAGGTCTCTCACTGTCTCTCCTCCCCCCAGCGCTTCCAGCTCCTGCGCATCCCACCCCTTCCCCACCCCTAGTTCTGAGGGCAACTAGGCTGCCCTGGGCCAATAGCACCACCTTGTGGTCAGCATCCCAGCCGAGCGCATCTTCATTTCCCTTTTCCAGGATCCAGAACAATCCAGGTGGTCCAAAGGGGACATGTCTTTAAAGCCCTGGGGGTGGCCAGGATGAACTCCGGGTTTCCAAGGAACTCGTTCAAGGGCTCAGAAGATCCTTATCACCTTTCTTCTGGTCCCTAGAATGAGCTGAAGACACATTCCACAATTATAGATTCATTCCTTTGACTTAAGATTAGCCCTCATGGAAAATGCCCTTGGAGAGACATAATTTATGCACCTATTTTAGGGTGGACCAAGGGTAGGTGGGCACCTAGGGAGGCGAATGAGCAGAGGGGGCAGGAGCCAGGCTGTCCTTAACGAAATCACAAGGCAGTAACTCTCAGAGGCAGTGTGGGGACAGAGTCCTGCACAGCATCCAGAGGTCGGGAAGACCCCTCAGAGAATGTCCTCATTGGGTCCCCAGCATCCAGGTGAACCTGGGTAAGCAGCTGAGACCCGCTAATTGAGCCTCTCAGGCAGTGCCCCTCAGCCATCTTCTTCCACTCCTCTCACTGGCCCATAAAAGGAACAGCCATCTGGGGGAACATGAGCAACTGTTTTTATGGGCTGTCTACTGGCAGCTGCTGGACAAGGGGAGGGGGGCGTAGGAGGCTTATTCTCTCAGCCCTGTCAGTTGGCAAATATTAAACTGCGAAATGCCACCTGGATTCTGAAGCCAAATATCTGAGAGGACACCAGACAGCACCTGGCCTCCAAGGCTCTAAGCGCGCAGGTCATTTGTACTCTGAACACTCCACCTGGGTTTTTCTCAGCTTCCGAGGGGTCAGGAGGCCAAATTCCCCTCCACCACCACCTCTTTTCTTTGGGCAGCCTCCATGCCCACAGGCCCAGATTGGGGAGTCCAAACTCATCCTGCTGGTTAAAAGGAGCCCTGTTCCTTTCCATAGGCCCCTGGGCTCTGGCTGAGGCCCTGGAGGATTCTCCAGGAAACTGCATTTATTCATGTTGCTTATTACTAATTGGAGAACAGTTTGAGTCCACCTGGTGCTCCTTCGAGGTCCTTCTGCTCTGCAATTGTGACAATCACTGACCACTGGGGAGGTGTGGGTTGCAGCACCTCTCATGTGCAAATGCAAGGATGCCTATTTTTTGCTCTAGTGCCCTCCTTCTCCCACCCTGCATTCCTTCCTTTTCTCCTTCCAGTCTTTGGAAAAATCCAGTTTATTGGTCTGGGGTGGGAGATAGGGGGTGGGGGTGGTGATCACAAACTTCATTATTGTAAGCTCCCCCAATCCTCCCCCCACTTCTGTTTTTAGTCCTAGGTTGGTTCCCAGGAATTGCCAAAGCACTGAAGGAGCGGCCCTCTCTGGGCCCAGTACTTTTCTGAGTGTCTCTCTCACGCCCTGGGGTCTGGGAAGCAGCCTGCCAGCATCTACCTGCATGGCTGCCGCCTACCCTAGAGGAAGCCCTGCTCTGAACCAGCCTCGGGCAGACTTCTTTACCAACCTAAATTCGCTTTATTTAAAATCGACAATTTAATATGTATTTATTCGTGTCGCATTTACCAAAAAAAAAAAAAAATCCGCTGGTAATATGCCAGAATGAGCTATATAATGATGTTGTTTAGCAGCAACTGTGTCATTTGGTGTTGTTGACAGTAAAATAAATTAACATAATAAACATAATTTGCTCAAAAACGGCTAAGGCAAAGCAGATGGTTAGCACATTTCGGCGGGACCTGTTGGTCCAAGTTGGCATGGGTGCTGAGGCGGCTGCGCCGGCTGCCCCATCTGCTCGCCGTTTCCTGGGCCGCCCCCACGTGGCCTGCGCCGGGGAAGCTGGGCCCGCTGCGCCGGGAGGAACCGGCCAAGGGCCCTCCCCGAGGGCGCAGAGAGCGGGCCTGGGAATGGGGCGTCCGGGCGGATGTTGGGGAGGGTCCGGGGCGCCGGGCGCGCCTCCCCCGCGGCCTCCCCGCTGCGCCCGGAGCCGGCGTCTCTAAGCGCCCGGGCCATTAGCATGCACCGCCCGTCGCCCACCCTTTGTGCGCCTGGAAACAAGGGAGCTTTCTTCCAGGCGAGGCTGGCGTGGAAACACTTCTGCTCGCTGCAAACGAGCTTCTCAGGGGCTTTGGGGGCCAGTGCACCTTTTCTGCGCTCAGAGGTGGGTGCCCGATGGCGACAAATAGAGGAAAACTTTTTTTGTTTGTTTGTTTTTTTTTTTTTGCAGGAGGCGGGTGTCTGGTGTTCTTTTTTCTCCCGGTTGCAGAGGACGCAGCCGGTAGGTCAGCGCGGTCCCAGGTCCTTGTGGCAAGGTCCTCCTTTCTCCTCCCGTTGCTTTTTACAGCTGAGATGTTACCAGTGAGCTTTCAGCTCTGCTAAGCAAATGGTGGGTTAGATGTGTCCCAGAAAGTTGGCCCTTTCCTCCAGGCGAGGTGAGGGCTGGAGGCTCCAGTGATGGCCCTGCAGGCAAAAAGAGGATATATCCAAAAGAGGATACCCACTCACACTTCAGGAGGGGCCGGGCCCTGGGTGTGGTGCTTGTGAGATGGGGATGCTGGGGCCCAGGGGCCTCACTTACCAGCCATGGGGAGGGCCCCAAAAGCCCCTGGGAGTGCCTGGCTGGCGGACACTCCTGTGTGCACAGCTGCTTACTGTGAAAAGAAAGAGTCTAGGGTTGGAGGCCCAAATGAACATAAACTAATCAGAAAAACAAATGCCATTATGTAGGACAGCTTGGTCTCAGCGCTTGCACAGCCTCTGTATAACTCTGCACAGTTGATCCATCTGTGTCCGTTTCCTGGTTTTCCAAACGGAGTTGTTTGGAAGACTGGCCATAAAGGGTGGCAACATGGTTAGTGCCACACCTGGCATGTGCTCACTCTCCTTAAATGGCAGCCTTTGGTAATCCAGACTGCAGTGTCCAAGCCCGTGTGGTGGGGGAGGAGGGGCAGCATGTCCCCTGGGTACCCCTGCATGCAGAGCCTGGCCAAGACTTGTTTTTCTGCCCCCACTTTCATAAATAGCTCCGCCATTCACCCTTGATGCTCTGCCCAAAATT